>PVIR01003242.1:0-91261 GCA_004026965.1 Petromus typicus
TCATCGTCGTCATTGTCATCATCGTCATCATCCAAGGGATCAAACTCAGGACCTCATGCTTATCATACAGACACTGTGTTGCTGACGTAAATCCCTGGCCCTCAAAGAAGATATAACAGATATATGTGCCAACATAACAGAGGCACAACTTTTACACACAATGTACTGTGGATAATTCACCCTACCTGTGAACAGCCATAACCTCGACCAGAAAGGGCAACAGACAGCACACTGCAGATGCAGATCTACACATCCTTTTGTTCTTATTCTAACTCATATTTTCCTTCTATCCCTTCCTGATTAAGTCCACCTGATACCTGCTCAATGAAAATTCCCTTATTTCCCATAGGTATTAATTCTCTCTGTAGCAGTTTAGACAGATATCTTTTCAGTATTTATCACACTTTTCTACAGTTTTTATTTACCTGATCTTCTTGGCTAGACTGATCTTTGAGTTAGACTCATAAGATATGGTGATTTTACCTGTGGGTATACTTAGTACTCAATAAAGTGGTTTCTGTGTCCTGAATGCTTAGTGAACAGAGCAGGAGTAAGAGAAAAATGAAAAAGCAGAGGGAATTAATTAAGGGAAAAGCTGTCTTTTGAAAGTAAAATTTTATGTAGAATTGAGTATACTACTCATAACTCTGAACTGTTGGTATGTAGTGCAAGTATTCAGCAGTGTTGAATAGAAAATGTCATGGAATTGTCAGTGGGTCCACATCTGAAGGTAAATAATTCCACCAGAAATTAAGAGTTTAGATTTCCCCCATTAAATATCTCTAAGTTCAGAAAGACAATGTTCCTACTGAAAGACTTCACTTGCTTCCAGGGGACCTGATCTCAGTGCATTCAATTCAATTTAAAGAGTCAGAGCGCTACCACAGCTGAAAAGTTGAGAAGTTTGTACCCAAAGAATTAAAGGAAGAAATGGTGTTCTTTGGCAAGAAGCACCATGGGACACCCACAGTGCCATGTAGACCAGACCAGGACAAAAAAGAAATGGGTACTTTACTTGTGTTGGTTAAATGTTATCATCATTTTGTTAGTCAAGAGAAAGCAGAGTTTGCTGTAAAAATTCTTAACAATGTCCATTGTGACTTTCTGAGTATATGTGGAATGAACTGTATTTACTTCCCATAATAGGGTAAATACATTCATTCTTATCATGATCATGATTTTTTTCTTATAAAGTTACAAGTTAACACACCTGAGTAGATATATACCTGGGAAGAATAAATCTGAAGAAAGAAATAAAGTCCTGGTACTCCTTTTAGATGAAACAAATAAGTAATTTCCCATCAAGAACTTTCTTATTAGGCCATTTTTGGCAGTTTGATAGTAGTGCAAGAAGACCATCAGTAAATATCCTGTCAGGAGGCCCAGTTTGGCTTTTATATTTCTGTCCATGGTCTAGAATATTAAAAAGAGGTTTTAATAATACTGCCATGCTGTCTGGTCTTAAAACAAGCTTTTTACCTTCACTGTGCAATTTTTGGCTAGGTTGGGGACAGAATCTTTGATTTCTGGCCATTCCACTGCTTCCCAGCATCTCCCACCATCCATTTGTGATACCAGGAATGTATACACCGCAGCTTGCAGAATTCTTAGCACAGAAAATGATCTCTCATCCTTCATCAGCTAAAACAAGTTTGCATGAGAAAGCTGTGAAAAATATGCAGACTTTTCCTTTGTTGAATTTCAGAAGCATCACTGATACAAATTCCTCTACTTCTATCATATTTTAAGGAGAAAGGAAATAAATGCCATTGTTCAGGTTGTCTGCAAAATGGCAACCCAGAAAATATCAGTGAATTGTGTAAGATGCACATCTGGTCAATTGCAGAAGGTCCAGAGAGCCGATGTTTTTAATGTAAATTGTGAGTACCTCCGCCCTCAAACAATTACAATATTCTTCTATGTAAATTTACATAGCTCTCAAATACACTGCCTAATAATTTTTATAAATGTCATGTTGGAAGAGTACATCTCTTAAATGCCATCTGTTGTCATGGCTTTGTGATTTTAAGAGTCTCTGTATCCCTTACTGTAGTGTTGGCCATCAAAATCTATAAACTATAAGCTTACTTTGATGAGAATTGACAAATCAGAATTTTCAGAGGAAATCTGTAAGCCCAGTCATTTTAATGTGAAAAACTTGGTGTTCTCATCCCATCCCATGCCCAAAATTAAGGGGCTTTTGTGTTATTTTCACAGCCAGCTGTATATGACTTTTTTGTCCCTGTGATCCCTATGAGGCAACATTAAGTACCCAACACTAAATACATGCTGATGAAATACTAGTGGTGATGTTAAGGACATGGAAAGACATAAATGTTCTGAATTCTACACTCAGCTTTCATAATCTCTGTGTCAGTGACCACCTGTGCTGCTGTAGATGGGAGCCCACAGGCTTCATAGAAAAACAAGGCTGTGGGCCGGGGAGTTAGCTCAGTGGTTCCGGCTCCTGTCTTGCAAGCGCAAGGGCCTGGGTTCGATTCCCTGGTAACCACATACCATACTGGGTGTGGAGACTCACGCCCAGCAGCAACCACTACCACATACCACAGTGCCGGGCATGGCGGCTCACGCCTGTAATCCCAGCACTCGGAAGGCAGAGGCAGGAGGATTGCTGTGATGTGAGTTGGAGGCTGAGCTCAGGGCCAGCCTGAACCACAAAGCGAAACCCTGTCTCAAAAAACCTAAAAAAATAAATAAATAAATAAATAAAATAAAAACAAAGCCGTGCAGAGACCAGTGTATTTCTCCAGTTTGGGAGCAAGGTATTAAGAATAGAAGTCACTACTGCTCTTTCAGCAGTCTAGGGATGCTGTTCTAGTAAAGTAGCACAGCCATCAAAAAGAACACCAAACAAATATATTCTGGCAGTTCTGGAAGCCAGAAGTCCAAAAATCAAAGAAGTCCAAAATACTGGAAAAGAGTTTTTAGTATCCTGTGACTTGTAGACATAGGACGTTAATCACTGATCATTTTCCATCTCTAAGAGTCTGTGTGTGTCTGAGCTTCTCCTTTTTAGAAGGGTACCACATTAAACTAGAAACAACACAATGATATAATTTTTATTTAAATTATTGCTAAAGAAGTTGTTTCCAAATAAGAACATCTTTTAAGAATTACCTTTTAAGGTGATCCAGAGTCGGGGATTTAAAGGGACACAACTCAACACATAGCAAAAGCTTAAAAAAAAAAAAAAAAAAAAGCCTCTAGGAAAACCATGTGAAAATGAGATAATGGCTTTAACTCACATTCATGAGAAACAATTCCATAATTTTTTGTTTCTTTAAATGATTTCATTTTCAATCAAAGATCATAATTAGAATTTTAAATTTTGGAACTATTAATCTATAAATAAAGAAAATTCTGTGCCTCTTTAGTCTCTGAACTCCTCTCTCTCTCTCTTTCTCTCTCTCTCTCTCTCACTTCTAAAGCTCAATAAGCATACCCATCTCAAGATATTTATTATTTTACTGTTAGTGTCTTAATACATGAAATGACTCACCTCATTTGATTGTGATGCCATAAGTCAGAGACTATTTTTTAATATCCAGGAGATTGAAGAATACTTAGAAAAAATTAATAAATAAATTTAATGAATTTATAAATAAATTTTTATCAAATGAAGGAATCAATTGACAAATGCAGGAATAATATGGTACTTGTGAAATAAAAACTCTGGTCTCGAACTCAAGCCCCTTGGTCTCTCATCCACATGAGCTCTTGTCCTAATGACAAGAGACACAGTTATAACCTACATGGCCTTAAGCCACTGGTTTTCTCTGCTGTTATTATGAGTATGGTGACAGCTTTGAACTAAATGTCATTTTTGTCTTTATGGGCTTTCACATAAAAGATACTAGGTGGCCTTCACACCCTTTGAAATAAAGGATGTGGATGTGAGATCCTATCACAGCATACACATGAACTCTTGCTAATAACAAGTGCAAGTAGAAAACACAGTGGACACTAAAATCTCAAGCCCTTTCTAGTTTCTTACCAGGCTTTACCCTTCAGCATCACCCATAGGTCTCTGACTCCCAAGGAGGTTCAACGCTCACATCTCTTGGGAAAGTCCATTTATTCGGTGTAACTGCATTCTTTACACTTTTCTCGGGGATTTTGTAACCTACGTCTGATATTCTTTTGGTCAGTTAGTCCTTCCATAACTCTCACTGTTGTTTTCTAAAAGAGCAGAAGACCTACTTGCTTTCTCCTCCCTCACTGTGCATGCTTCCTTTTTTTTTTTTTTTCCAAAAATAGGTAATGATTCCACAATTTAGTGTGTCAGTCAGTTCTGGTGCTTTAAGCAAGGACTATAAACATATCTATGATGATGGAAGGATTTTCTAAAAGAAATTATACTTTTGTGTTCAAGCTTTGTCCATCTTGTATTCAATATTAGGTTCTTACTCTTTAGCATTTTATCTATTTCTTTTTCCTGATGGGAAAATAGCCCATTGTAGACTAGACATGGAAATTTATTTTTTCAGAATTGCATGAAAGACGGGAACAAAAGCCCAAACCATACATTGTACACATGCTTCCAAGGCCTCAGTTTCACAATGGAGAAACAAGTTCAATGGCACAAGCCACCTCCTTCAAAGACTTCTTGGAAGGATTGATTAGGTGATTACCCAACCCTTTGATCTTCTTCAATATACATTAAAAGCCAACTAACGATTTAGAAGTCTATCTCTCAGGCTTTTATGGCCACAGTCTGGATTTCATTTACAGCCATGCAGCTGCATTCAGTAAGGCTTTAGTGATTTTCATCAAAACTAAACTGAGAGTCAGTTTTAAAAGCCTCAGTTATAACCATATCTGGACATAAGGGAATGCCTAAGTTGGTCATGAAAAGAGATTAATCTCTAGACTCTCAAGCCTGTGACTGAAAGATATTCAAACTCCCTTCAAAATCCGCCAGCTGATGACAATGATTCAAACCATATGGACAATATAAAAATTAACTTAGAAAAAATAAAAGCATAGTGATATATCTTGATTCTTTCATATCAAGAGAGGGTGCATTAATATCTTTTCCTCTTAAATATCTTATGACAATTCTCATCTAAACCTATTTTACCGATGACTCAGGAGTAATTTCTTATCCTTTATCGATAAGATTTCTGTAGGTATATTAAGAGAAGTGGACGTTCTGAGTTTATTTTTTGCAGAAAACATGTGATTCTTTATGCATGAGTCATAGGGGATGGGTATGTAAACTTTGGGCACAGGGTCAGGAGAAAAAGAAAGAGTAGGGCTTCAAACCCTTTGGCTGAGACATAACCAAGTTACTTGGTCCTTCTTAGCTTCACTTTGTTCATCTATAGAAGGAAATCTTGATCACTGCTTCACTACTTCAAAGACGTTAGCTTTTGTGACCTAATTTTTATAGTCTCATGCTCCTCTTGTGTAGCTTGGGTGTTACCTCGCCCTTTTCACATTTCCATTTGAAAATCCAGTGTCATAGGGTGCCCTGGGCAACCATGTTGTTTTTCATAGCTGGCTAGGTCATTTCGGCACCAGAGTCTGCTGCCATCCCTTCCTGAGGTATCCCTTCTTCCAGAAGATCGGATCATATAAACATATAAACACCTTTTCCTCCCTGTGTGCACATTCACTTAGCTGAGCATAATGTGAGGAATCTGACTTCTTAGGGCAGGAACTATACCCAAATTTCCATCCCTTGACAGCCAAAGCTCTTAGTTTATTATATTCACTCATTCCTAAGGTCTCCACCTCTTTTGCTCTACAAGAATTAAGTTCAGGTAAGAGGTTCTCTCATTAGTTTATTCCATCTTTTAAAAAATCAATGAAATTGGAGGCAAGGAAGTAAAACATGTTTCAGATGATCCCTTCTTCCAAGAATTATGGGCCCCAAATATTGAAATCTCTACTTCATTACACAGCTACTTACATCAGCACTTCCTACTCTCAACCAGTTATGAAAAGTATGCAGACATTATTAATAAGATTTATCAATTAATATTTTTATAGCTATATATTAATCAGATTATTATTATTTGTTATTCCCAAATATACTGGTTCTGAGTCTCCAGGAAGTTAAACTCAGACATTTACATCTCAGAAACTTCTGGTAACAAGGCAGGTATTAGAATCACTATTTTGGAAAAGTTGTCTTTTTTACTTAAATAGCCATCTTCCTATCTTTCATCATAGAAACTGCAGAGTGTCCTTCTTAAGACATACAAGGAAGAATCTATAAGAGACTTGTTTTTGAAGGAACCCATGACTGCCTCAAAAGAATCACACCACAAAGGTTGAATTAGTGCTCCAGGGTTGTCATAGCAACCTAGAACAAACAGAACATCTAACACCATATGGTTCCAGAGGCTGAAAGACTGGGAAGGCACTAATGAAAGTCTTCTAACTTCTCCTAGCAACTTTTACCAGCACAACTCTAGTCTCCAGAGAACAATCTCACTGATTGCTTGTATATCAGTCTAAATAGTAACAATCCTAAAAGAACAGAGCAGAGGGAATTGTTTCACATACATGTGCCTTGCTATTATTTTAGCTGCTGGATTGAAAGTAAGAAAGAAAGTCCTGAGTATGTGGGGAAAAAAGGTCAATACAGAAGCTTCAGAAAACCAAAGGTCACAGAAGGAAGATGATTTCTCTCATCAAGATGTAACAAGCAAAACGCCAAAAGATGTGTCAATGGATCCTTGAGAAATTTACAATATAATAGACAGGAAATTATAGCTTGAGCTGAAGTGACAATTCATTAAATAGATAGCAGAGGAAAATAAACCAAAAATTATATTCCTTGGAGACAATTAACCCTGTAGGCATTACCAAGAACTACTAAGAAATGTGGATGTGAAAAAAGAGCTTCAAAGCAAGATTTGTGGTGGCAAATGGATACCTTCGTTGGGAAAAAGAGAACTATGCACTTCATTGTGTTAGCATGGGGAACACAAGGCAGTACACCACTGAAGAGCATGGGATACCATAGGAGAGCATGTGGACCATGCATGGAACTCACTCTGCCGATGCACAAGTCTGTACAATCTACTGGATTCCATCTGGTTCCCTCGAAAAATCAAGTTAGTATCCTAATTCAAAATACTGACCTTCCACCATCTTAAACATCCTAACAACCTGCTAATCAAATAAATGTTTTCCTTATAACAAATGTATTCTAAAATAGTCTGAATTTTTTATCTTATTTAATTGATTAAAACTAATAACAAATTTTATTACCAAATATAAAAAATATACATGAAGCTGTACTTTCCTAGAACATTTTGGTAGGGGCGTGTAATAACATGTGGCTGCTTCACCGCTGTGAAACACAACTATGAACTGAAATATGAGCACAGAAGTCCTCTTGTGAGTCCCAAGCGATGTTGCCAAAGTGTACCGTCATTCTAGTGTATTCTCCTCCTAAGGGAGAGTCTCTTAAACTCATTCTGAATTTGTTGACACATAGTCAGGGCACATTGGGTTATCTCATTTCTGAACTTGTGTTCATTGAAGAACAAGTGAATGGAGTTCAGCATGACATATTAGTAGATGCAGGAAGTAGCAATTGACATAAAAATGATAAAAATAAAACTCAAGAACAGGAGGCACAGTGATCAGAAGCTGTTTACTGAAGGGAAACGGCTCTGTGTGTCTCAACTGTTCCCAGAGACTGAACTGCGGCATGCTCCCATAACACATGACTCTAATGACGACCCCAAGCCATCGAGAAAAAAATATAAATTTGGTTCCAGATGCAGCATTTAAGGTGGCAGGAAAATGTGCAATAAAATTTTAGAAAGATTTTCATTCAAATGATTATTATTTTATTTTACTGCTTAAAGAAATAGAGCCTTGCTATTCAAAGAATAAGCTCTAAAAATTATGCATTCTCGGCAGTATTCATAAAACATCATATTCTGCGGTCCTGACTTGCCTACTAAGTACTAGACCTATATGTCAGAAAGTTTGTCAGGCACCCATGTTTAAGTGTTTCATGCATTCAGCTTGTTTCCATATCAAATAGAATTCCAAAGTTTCTCCTACTGCCAGGTGAGTGTCACTGTCCACATAACCATCCTTATCAGAAATCTCGAACCTGATCTTGACCACTCTTTCTGGTTCTCTTTTACATTTAATTAATCAGTCAAAATTTTTTTCTTAGTCTGGAAGTCTACTAACTGCCTATGGTTCCCTCTCTTACTCTAGTGGCTTTGTCTGAACACAGTGTTTTTAATATATCTCTTCCAAAAGCACTCTGTTGTGTCACATCAACCAGACCGTTTTTCTATCGCAGTGGATAAGATCTATCCCCTCCCAAATTCTGGTGTTAAAACTTAATGGCCAATGTGATGACATTAAGAGCTGGGATGTTTAAGAGATGATTAGGCCATTATGATTCCTCCTTCATAAACAGTATCAAAGTGCTCATAAAAGAGGCTTCATGGAGCATCTTGTCCTCTTACCTTCCACTGGGTGAGGACACAGCAGTCCTCTGGCCCAGAGTATGCAGGTCCTATGTGCCATCATGGCAACGGAGAGCAACACCCCTCTCCCTGATAAGTGAACCCCCGCCACCCTCATCTCGGAATTCCAAACCTCTAGAAGTGTGAAGAACAAAAACCTGTTCTTTGTAGGATATTCATTCTCATGTATTTTTGATGCCAGCACAAATGGGTTAGGCACCATTCTATTTTATTCTTTGAAGTCTTTCTTCCAGGCTGCTTGGAATGCACCAAGAGCCTTCTTATTTAGGTAACTCACTGCACATGCACATGCTTCTCATCCTTTCCTACAAGACCCTGAGATATATAGGGCCAGGAACCAAACTTATATGGACTTTCAGGTACTTGGCAAATTCTCTTGCAATATTTATTGAGTGACTAATATCTGCAGGGACTTTTTTAGACAGTGGAAGTATAGCCATAAAGAGATGAGCCCTACAGTTGTGCAAAGCACAATATGTAAAATTAAATTACTGTTATAGAATATTCAGCCATTATAGTACTTCATATCTGTCATGCTTGTTGTAGATGTCCCCTGAAAGTGTCATGCAGAGGGAACTTTTTCAGGGGTTGCCAGATCGAGAGTGTGTGACACAGGGACTGATTCACTAGGCTCAAGGGCAGTAGGAGTGAGGGTGTGAGTGCTACCTTCCCTAAGTAGCCTGGAGAAAGGGAGCAAGGGACATGAAAAATAGAAGAAAAAAATGGAAAGAAAGATTTTGTATGTAAGTGGGAATGGGATAAAATAAAATAAAATTTTAAAAAAAGAAAAAGTACATAAATAACTACATTGAATCCCAATAAGAATATTGGGATGTCTACAGTAAAGTTCTACTTCAACCTACAAAATAGGAAAAATAAAAACAAGAGATTAAAAGAGCTGGGTTTTTCCCTTGTGGCTTTGCTACCTTCTGCCTGGCATGAATGGTCTCCCCTCAATTCCTGTCTGCCATACCACCCTGCCAGGGAGCCAACCATGGACTGAAATGTATAAAAACTCTGAGCCAGGTCAACTTTTCTTCCCTGAACTTTGGTTGATAGGTATTTTGTCTAACAATGACAAAAGTGGCTAAGACACTGTCTATCAATGATTTTAATAGAGATTGTTAGAAATTGCTAAGGTTAAATACTTTATACATATCTTTCCACGAATTGTGCAGTTTGTACCATGCAACAAGTTTCTCACAAGTATTTTGACATCATTGCTATGATGACAAAGACAAGTTCTACTGATGACCTGGAATTTTCCCACATGTGTTTCAATACAATGAGACAGGAGTATCAAGTTTTCAAACTTAGTTTAGAATTCTTTCCATTCCCTCTTCTTAACCAAGCACTTACTGATCAAAGCATAATTGATCAAACATGAAATTCTTTTTTTTTTAATTATCTTTATTGGTACATTAAATATACACATCATGATTGCACTCCATAATGGGGATTTGTACCAGTATAAGACACAACTTAATTCTCATTTTTTCCCATAGCCCCACCCACCCTACCACCCCCCGATATATATATAAAATTTGTTTCCTTACTTTTTTGTTACAATCTCAACCAAACATGAAATTCTAAATGCAGAGGAAAGCAAACATTCAGAAAACAGAATCTTGCTTTGAGTTTTTAAGGTATAGGCAAGTGTCACCAAATCCATCCCCCAAAGGAAAACCATATGAATGAGTTACAGGTAAAAATCACCCAGCCCATCTGAGGGGTTAATCACAGAACAACTGATGAAATCCCTACTTATAAAGAAGAAAAGAAGGTCAAAGTGACCAACAAGAGTATAGTAAACATCAGGAGTAGACACAGTGGGAAACTTATCCGCTGACACCTAAAGGGCAGGTAGAAAATCTAAAAAAGTTTGCAACAAGACAAAGAGAGCTGTCATATAGGAGTGATAGTCTACATGAAAAAGGGAATATCCTCAGTGCCAAACCACAGCCCAGCAGAAGTGCAGACAAAGAAAGAGTAGTCACTCCCTCATCTTTCCTGCTATCTATTGCCTGTTCTTCCCTTAAGCAGAGTTCAAGTAGAAGCCAGAGAAGGAGGCCAAAGTGTTATATTCTAGGAAGCCAGACTGGTAGAGAGCAGTAAGAGAGGAGCAATGCATAGAACTGAAGGAAAAATGGCAGTGAGCACCAGAGAAACTCCCCTGCGTGATGGAGAAAAGAAGCAGGCCTGTCTTCTCTAATTCCTGGAATTCTCCAGCCCTACTGTTTTCTTACTACAGAATGCTCAGGTCAGTAGAAACCCTACCCCGGAGGCTCACATAGTATCTGCTGAGCAGTCGACACTCAAATATTTGCTAAACTAAACACAAGAGAATACATATACAAGGCTGGGAATTTAGCTCAGTGGCACACCTGTTTGGCAAGTATAAGGTCCTGAGTTCAATCCCTTGTACAAAAAAAAAAAAAAGACATATACATAATATAAAAGTATTAAGATTTTTTGAAGATAGTGAATTGCTTTTAATAAACCACTATTATACTCATGCAAGCAAGATCTCATTAGCTTTCAGTTACAGCCAAGTGTGGATGTGAAATGCCATGTGTACAAGCAAAACAGCTTGTATGATTTCTTTCGCAATCACCAGACTTTATTGGAGAATATGAAAAGTTGCAGTGTTAAGGAATTTCCATCTTTAACTTGGCAGTAAAGGAAAAGAAATTAAGAATTATAATTGTGTGTGTGTGTGTGTGTGTGTGTGTATACTCCTAGGTACCAAAAACATTCTCAGAAGTTACCAAGTAACCCCAATCAGCCAATAAAAAAAAATAAAACCAGGAGGATTTAGAATAGCTGGCATTCAGTCTCTGAGACTTTCTTTCTGAGAAAAACAAATATGACTTTAAGCATGAACCTACAACGGAATAAATTATCAAATTACAACTAGTGAGAAGATTAATAGTGAGATGAGGATCTTTCAGGCCTTACTTCTTAGCATGTAACTTGGAATGACCATTCAGGAAATAATTTGTCCTTAGGTATAAAAACCTTAGAATACTAGCTTTGAGCACATTATCACATTTCATACAACTCAGTGAAGCAAATATGTGTATTCCCATTTTATACATGCAGAATCAAAGGGTCTGTGAAATTAAGTAGTCCAGCCATGGAGCACATGAGATACAGAAACGAGAATCCAACGCATCTAACAACACAGCCCATGCTTTGCTCACCACAATACATTATCTAACTCTGACCTCTTTATGATTAGGTCTTTGCCAATATGATCTAATACAATAATTTGAATATAAATGCCTTTAGGTATTAAAACATTTTTTTTTTTGCCACACTGTGAATAATGCTAAAGACAAGCTTAAAATTCAGAAATAGAAGAAAAGTTAAGGGAATTATCATGAATTACTTTTGTAATTAGTCTGTAGCTATTTAAAATACTATCGTAAAATACTGATAATTACATGGAGAAATGCCTATGGTACAGTTGAGTTGAGGGCATAATAGTATGAATGCAATGATGGAAAGTTTTAGTAATAATTACACATAAAAGAACTTACAAGAATACATATAATGGTTAAATATATTATCGGGTGGTAAGCTTTGAGTAATTGTTTTTCTCTTTTGTTTTTATTTGACTGGATTTCTACATTTTCTATAATAGAAATCTGTAACATTCGTAATAGGAAAATATAAATTAATATTTTAAAGCTGAGAATAGGAATTAAATAAGATAATTGATATCTTTTTTATCTTTATTGGTACATTAAATATACACATCATGATTACACTCCATAATGGGGATTTGTACCAGTATAAGACACAACTTAATTCTCATTTTTTCCCATAGCCATACCCACCCTACCACCCCCCCATATACATAAAATTTGTTTCCTTACTTTTTTGTTACAATCTCAACACTGTCCCCTTTCAACTTATTTTACATTGAGCATTTTCTATTTCACAATATATAACATACAATGCTAGGACTCATTTACATATTCATTTTCTCATACCAGAGAAAAGATGTGATATGTACCTATCTGTGACCTATTTATTTCACTTATGAGGATATCCTCAAGGTATGTCCATTTAAGTAGAAATGATTCAAACTTATCATTTTTTATGACAGAGTAGTACTCCATTCTGTAGAAGAACCACAGCTTTTTTATTCAGTCTCCAGTTGATGGACACTTGGGTTGTTTCCAAGATGTAGCAATCACAAATTGGGCTGCTATAAACATGGGTGCACATATGTCACTGTGATATGAGTCTGTTAATTCTTGTGTGTATATACCTAGCAGGGCAATGGCCGGGTCAAATGAGACCATCAATCCTAGCTTTTTGAGGATTCTCCAAACTGATCTCCACAGGGTTTGTATGAGTCTACAGTCCCACCAACAGTGGAGATATCTTGATTGCATGTGTGCTAAACTAAACACAACAAAATACATATGCAGGGCTGGGAAGTTAGCTCAGCATTTCACGGTACTATATCTAAATACTTTTCCATCATCCCCAAGATTTCATCTCTAAACTCTTTGCTAAGTGTTTTAGGAGACAAATTCATCTACTCTGATATGTTTTCAGACACAGGAATAATGACTTTCTATGGAATCCAGAACAACTGTATGGGATAAAAGTTGTCAGTTTTAACTTGGATTTGGCAATTTATCAATTAGATTTGTGGTTGAGTGCAGATTTCTGAAAATTTATATACAAGTATGTTTAGTTCTATTAAATTATTATTATTTAACATGGCTACAAAGAAAATGCTGGACAAATAATTCTGGAGTTACATAGAGTCTTATTCATTTGATTCAACTTGATGCATTTAATTAGAACTATCTCTTTCTAAACAGCAAAATAAAGCTATGTGTCTGACAGAAGAGGAACACTACTATAAGTAAAATTATATAGGAATAAAAGCTGAGGGTGGAAGAGTGATCAGAGGACACAGGCAAACATTCCAGTAGGAGGGTCAATACAGTTCCATGGCAAAGTGAACAGTGAAATCACCTTTCCCAGCAGCCATTTCAAGCTGGTTGTATACATGTGACCCTCAGCCATGGGGTCTGCTCAGTCCCTCCAGGAGCACAGAGGTTTTTCCAGAAACAAACTCAGAGATTTTTTTTTTCCTGGGTGGGACATATGCAGAAGAACTGAGTGATTTAATGGGAGATGTTCATATGTAATTTTTCACAGCAAATGATGTAGATTGCACAAAGCTATTTTTTTATGATGCCTTTTGTAAAAGTCAAAGATTTCATATAAATCTGGAAGTGAAGACAACTCTGTAAGTGTTCAGGGGATGCTGATCAAACCTATGTTACTTCTGTAGTCACGTTTCCCTGTTCCCCTCACTTATTCTTCTCCCATTTCCTTCCTCTTTCCCTTCTTCCACTTTTTAAACTCATTTGGTGGCATCCACAGAACGTAGCAAAGCACATGAGCTCTTTGATTAGGCAAGTGACTACAATGAAATCATATTTTCACACATGCTAATCACCTACCTATGTGAGGTAGTTGTTCTCCTCCAGTCTGTCTCTCTGCTTTCTCACCTGTACAGAGGAGATATATCATACCTACCTTTCCAGATTTTTGTGATGACTATATTGGAAAAGGGATGTAAGCTATGTATAGTAAAGTTAGTGTATGATAGGAACCATGTAAAATTTTCTGTAGTGATGGCAACAATAATCTTTTTTCTAATTGCCACATTCAACCATTTGGTAGTCATTTTTAATTAGTATGTGTCAGATATTGTTCTAAGTGCTGTGTTTAGAAAGGAATCATGTTCCCTAACCTGGAGAAATTTACACTGAAGAGTAGGGACAGACATCTAAGTACATAACTATATAAAAGTTAATATTATTATAAAAGAAGTCCCATTCCCAGTTTGATACTGAGAATAAAATAAATGGAAGAAATCTACCAGAAGATATGATGGCTGGCATGTCCTGGGAAGCAGGCACATTGATGGGTCCTTTTCTGTCTGCCAGACATTGTTTGAGACAGTTTCAAGCTGAGGTTTAATCCTTTCCATTGTACTGTGATGTTTTTTCCTAAAGTTTTATTAGCACATGTTTATAGCAGTGGTTGTTTACAGTCCACGTAGGCATTTGATTCTTTACATATAGCAATTTGATCATTTTTATATCTTTCCTCAAACCCTATCCCATCTATAGTCTACCTACCTTTATCTTAATATAGTTCTTGTGATTTTATTCTTTTTGCTAACAAAGAAAAATTAAACGATTTGTTTAAAATACAAAGTTAAAAGTGACCAAGCTGAAGGCTATGATGTAAGTCACTATAATTGTGTCCCCGGGGCCTCTCTCCAACAAGGGGAAGCCTGTGTTTGCACACAGGGCCCAGAGGAAGCTTCTGCTGATGATGACAGACTAGCTTGGGGGCAGGGAAGGCAGGGGCTCCTCAAAGCAGGTACTCGGGGTGCAGCACAAGGAGCTGTGCCTAGTGGTACAGAGATGGAAGAGACCACGAGGTGTCCTGAATACCAAGCTACAGAATATGGGCTTTATTCTCTTACACCTAAGAATGACCACATGGGAGATTGAAACCCACATATAAGGAAAATTTTGCTGTGTATGACTCTGATAAAGTGACTAATTATCTCTAACTTTTAATTTCCTTAAATGAAAATAATGCTCAAAAATGTACATTGTAAGGCAAGCAGTGATGTATAGAGGTGTGACACATGATTCCCCAGTAGATACTCAATGAGGGATTGAGATATTTTTCAAATCACATTGTGGGCAGGTTGACTAAACAGAGGACTCTTGCGCATTCCCAAGATTACCTTGGTGCTAAATGAAGTGCAAATATTGGACATCCTATGTAGAGTGAGGCTTACAATGAGTAGGTAAAATTCTCACAAGGCTAAAAATCTACCCTTGAGATTTCCTTGGAAAATGTTGATATAGCATTTCTCAGCAAGTTCAATATCAAACATTGAAATATGTCACTGCTGCTTCTACCGGTGGGATTTTATTTATTTCTGTCTTCTTGTTCATATTACTTCTTTGTGTCAATCTCTATTAAATGCATGTTGCTGAATTCATGTATGTTAAATGAACATACAAGTCAAATCCTTACATAGGTTAAGTATGCGTGGAAGAAACAACTATATGATTCTTCACTAAAAGGAAAAAGAAAATCTTTGAAGGAGAAGATCTATCACTACAGGGTCAAAATATAGACCTTCATATTCAAATGTTACATGTTTAAGTGCATGAATCAAGTCTATTTTATGTGCAGCATCATAAATCCCTGCGGCTCATTCATTATAGAAATGACAAAACACACTATGATAAAGGAAATGCCTTACTAAAAGGAACAGAGTTCATAA
This sequence comes from Petromus typicus, assembly GCA_004026965.1. Classification (NCBI taxonomy): domain Eukaryota; kingdom Metazoa; phylum Chordata; class Mammalia; order Rodentia; family Petromuridae; genus Petromus; species Petromus typicus. The sequence continues at coordinate 15,844 of PVIR01003242.1, forward strand.
CAACATGATTAAAAAGAGGGATCCTGCCATGGAATGTGCGGCTTTCTGCCCCGACCTTTGTTGAAGAAGCACTTCTGCCTCACAGTGGGAAGAGGTACTGGTATGAAGACCTGGAGAATCTCATCAAAGCCTTCTTAGAGTGGTGAGAGCAGGGGCACTAAAGTACGAAGAAAGTGAAAGAAACCAGAGTACAACTATTCAATAGATTGAGATTTACTTGTAACAAAAGCCTTCATTGGAAAGAAATAAAAGGACCTTAAATTTAAGAACCAAACACACCAAATACGTAGAAATCATACTTGTCTACAATGAAGCTGGCCCCATAAGAACAACTGAGCCAAGGTTTATAAATAAAGAGAGAGAACACTGCAAGAAGACGATGATCGATGGCCACTGAGAGACTGGAGGTAGCTGAGATAGGAAAAATTCTCCCACCCCTATCTTTCCAAAGTAATTCCTGACAACATATCTAAGAAACAGTGTCAGTATTTTACAGCTGGATCAGCTCTACAGGTTGAGAATGGAGATGAAGAGATGCACTTTTCAAAAGGTTCTTTCAGAAAGAAACAAAACATTTGAACGGTTCCTAATGTTCACAATGAGGCTGATTTTTGAAAAGTAGGGAGTCTTGGAAATGGTGAAATGTTTGTCCAGACTACAAAGCATAGAAATGTGTCTCTGAGAAAGGAAAACAGTAATGGTAAGTTCAGAGTAGCTCTTGGTTTGCTGAGGTGCTGTCCTGTTTTGGAGTCAAGTTCACCTTCACTGGCCCAGTTGTGCTTCTAGTAACAAAGCAGGATTTAAAACCAGGTCTAGGGCCAGGGATTTAGCTCAGTGGTTCCAGCTCCTGTCTTGCAAGTGCAAGGACCCAGGTTTGATCCCCAGTAACCACATAAAACAATGCAGAATGTGGAGACTCACACCCACCAGCAATCACAACCACATACCACAGTGACGGGTGTGGTGGTTCACATCTGTAATCCTAACACTTGGGAGGCAGAGGCAGGAGGACTGCTGTGAGTTCAAGCCTGAGCTCAAGGCCAGCCTGAACTACAAAAGGGAGACCCCGCACCCCAAAAGAGAAAAAAAATCTAAATTCTTCAAATATTTCCTACACAAAATACTGTAAAACAAACAAATGGTTTCAGTAGAAATAAGGCAGTTAGGGAAGTTAATGTGTCACCAGAGGAACAAAAATTAGTATATAAATGAGATCTCTTTCTGAAAAGAGTGCAAGGTTGAAATGTTATACAAAGGGGAAAAGGGCATTGGTCCCTTCAGGTACATTTTTGTATTCTTATCGTTTAAAATACTCATAGCACTTTTCACGCTCAAGATGTTCGTCTTGAGTCCTGGTACCCAAAGGTGACCCTTCCCCACAGCATCAGGGAGTGACATTGACTCATCTCTCATCTCACATGTGCATCAGCTGCTGTAACCTCAGTGGCTTCTGTTTTTTGCTTCCATTCCCAGATGAACAATCAGCCCCTTCTGGAGGTGGATACTTATCATAGAAGAAGTAAAATAGCAAAAGTGTTGGAGGAAACTTGAGATCTAGCCTCCATTTAGCACCCTCATGTTGATCAGGTCATATTGACAGGGCCTGAGGTGAACTCTTCCACAGAAAGGGCCATAGCAGAGGCTGAGGTTGGAGAAGCCTAGAAAATTGAGGCACAAATGGGTGGGTGCAGCCTACTCACTCAAGAACAATGGTTGGCTCCCTACTAAAACCAAAGCTCCCTCAGCTCCTGTGGAATCCACTGTAGGAATCTTAACCCATCATTGCACTGAGGCAAATGCCTGGTTCTCTTTATCTGTCATCTGTATGGATGTGGCTCTACTTAAGTACTCATTCATATGAAGCACATGTACCAGGAAGGGAAGTCAACAGCAAAACACCGTCCATTCAGAGAAAATACCATGAGCGAGAGACTCAGCTCAGTGATCCTAGCACCTGCCTCACAAGCACAAGGTCCAAGTTCGGTCCCCGGTACCAACAAACAAACAGGCAAACATAAAAAACAACAACACCACACTGACTGTCCAAAGCAACCCAGAAACCTCAAAAGACCTTCTTTTTACATTATACCCCTTGACTATAGCAGAATAAGAATATACTCTGAATGCTTTCTGGACTCAATATGGAAGAAAGTACAGAATTAAAGGCCCTTTAAAGCTTTGGACAGTAACAGTGTCCAACCACAGTAATACCTTAGTTCATAAACACTTCTTTTCAAAAATAATTATCTTTTCCAATGAAAGCTCTAGACAAAATTTTGCTTCTGTTTACAAGCTCCACATCAAGTGAGGCTCTCTTACCCTAAATTATAAAACAAAGTTCATAAATCATAAGTTCCTGAACCAAGGTACCCCTGTATTGTATCTAGGCTGTGTGTAATTTTGACAATTCAACCTTTTTAACATGTTTGCTTCTATTGTTTTAACTCCACCTAGGTTTGTAGGTTGATGGTCACATGCTCGATTCTGTTCCAGACCATCCCGTCTCTAGAGAGAGAGCTTCCTAGAGTACTTTTCTCCTGACTCATTTTTTTGTCTTGAAAGAGCTTGCCTCCTTACCCTTTAACTCATTAGGAGGTTTTGACAGAAATATGACAGCCATACTCTTACTCAGTCTTCGCCCCTGGGAAGGCTTCTAATTTGCCTTTGTTGTTCAAGTCATTTTTCAATTTTACCTTGTCCTGGTTGGAAATGAGAGACAGTTCCATTTTTTAGTTCTGAAAAATCCCCTTCTATGCTTCCTTTCACCCCTGTTTCAGAGTAGATAACCACTTTAGGAACTCAGTTCATTTGTGAGCATCTTGACAAATATAGCTAATTGTAACCCAGGAGTATTCATGGCCTCTTACCTGGCAGCATCTTTCCCAAAGTCATAAGGTCACTGAGCAAGTGATTTGCCTGCCCTGTTATGACAACAGACAGCTTTGCCATGTGTTTTGCTTTTTCATAGTACAAGGTTTGAGTTTTCTAATTTGCAACAGTAATTCCTAGATTCATCATCATTGGTTGAATTTTGGTTTATCACTGTAGATGTCATCATATTAGAACTTAACTTCTGGTGCTGATTTATTTACTAATGAGCTTCACTGCAGTAAGCTGTCACTGCACTAATATGTCAGTGACCGAAGACAGTAAAATATTCATTTCTCAATGGTTTATATCTCAATGGCTACAGGTCAATTGCCACAACTCTGTTATGAGTCCTTATATTCGAGGACCTAGGATAAAACAGCAGTGATTGCTTGGGACATGGCATCCTTAGGGCCCAGGAGAAAGAGCAAGACTTCTCACAATTCAAAATGTCTCTTTGAGAGTCTGCTCCAGTGTGGTATAGATAACCATTGCTTACCATCTATCATCTACAACATAAAACAAGACCCCAATCAGTTTTGTGTAAAATGTGTATTTCTTTTTTTTAAAATTTTTTAATCTTTATTGGTACATTACATATACGCATCATGATTGCACTCCATAATGGGGATTTGTACCAGTATAAGACACAACTTAATTCTCATTTTTCCCATAGCCATACCCACCCTACCGCCCCTCCATATACATAAAATTTGTTTCCTTTCTTTTTTGTCACAATCTCATCATTTCCCCCCTTCTTTCTATTTTACATTGAGAATTTTCTATTTCACAATATAGAACATACAATTCTAGGACTCATTTACATCTTTATTTTCTCATGCCAGAGAAAAGATGCGATATGTACCTATCTGTGCCCTATTTTTGAATTATTTATACTTAAATGGACATGCCTTGAGGATATTCTCATAAGTAAAATGTATGTTTCACAGGTGGAGGCAAAGGTCAAGCTTCACAGGGAAGCATGTACAACACTCTTCCAAGGAAGGAGAGTGGCAGAGGGAAGAAGTGTGTACTTGTCACACCCTGCAATACTGCTGCCAACTTATGGTATTTTGTTATAGCAGTCCAAGTAAACTAATGCATCAGCCATGTGCTCTTCTGGATTTTTAATCCTCTATTAACACATAACTCGGTACATTGCATATAAGTACTCCACAGGTAATAATGGAATTGTGTATTTATTGAATCTGTGTCCATGTGTCACAGAAGCTTTTGGAGAGGAAAACTCATTTTGGCAGAGCCAATTATTTAGTAAGCCTTGTAAATATGATTCATTGTGTCACTTACACTTTCAGTTTTTGCTTTTTAAGCAATTCTGCAAAATCTGTTTGTGATATTTAGATTGTTTCAGTAATGGTCTCATCTCACTGCCTATAAGCCTTTTCCCTTTCCCTTCTTGCTTGAGTCTGGGCTTTGCCTGTGTGATCTATGGTAGATGAGAGAGGCTGACAAATAAAACACAAAGGAGGCTTCATTCATTTGGCTGTTTCCGATGCTGGGGAACCTTCTATTGTCACATGAACAAGCCCATTCTTGCCTTCTGGAGGCTGTGAGGTCACATGAGATAGACCCAGCCACCACTACGATCTCTCACCAGAGGCCCGAGACCCACAAGTGAGACCATTCTCAGACCACACAGAGCTGGGCTGGCTGTCTTAGATCAGAAGATCTGCCCAAGCAGATCTTTGTCAGATCTTGACATTCTGCTCCTTTTAGTTTGCTTTGGTTTCCCCAGTAGATGTCATGCCGCCCACCAAATAACGGATACCGTATATCAGTCATGAAAGAAAGAGGAAGGATTGCTAAAAATTGTTTCCTTTACTTGATTTAGCCATTCATTCAGATGTTATAATTTCAAAAAGTCCATCCAAACAATAATATTTTAAAAAATCATTTCCATTCTCTAATTTTTATTCTTTTTTTCATAGTATATAGCATTACATATGTAAATTTCAAAGTTATCTATTTATATGGTGTATGATACTTAATTGCATACAGCACAACTTAGCTAAAATATGGTGGCCAAGTACTTTGTCAAATTCCAGTCTAGATGTTGCTGAGAAAGTATTTAGTTAGATGTGAATAACTTTTAAACTAATTTTACTTTAAAATAGACTATCTCTATAATGGGTTTGGGACTCTCTCACTCAATCAAATAAAGGGTCAGTGAGCAAACCTGAGTTATGTATCCTAGAAAAAAAGAATTTAACCTCAAGTCTTTGACATAGAAATCTTACTTGGCTTTCTAGGCTGCTGGTCTGCCCCTGAGATTTCAAACCTGTCAGCTTCAACCTCTATGTGAGTCATTTCCTTCAAATAAATCTCTAAATATATAAAGACAGATAGAGAAATGCATATAAATATAATCACAAATGTGGCTCCATGCCTGTCTAACTTTTTCCATGTCTTCATATCCTATTGATATATTTCACTATAGATCTGTGATACATTGCATATACTCATCTATAATATGTACAATGTTACATTATAAACTTTATATCTCTCATTTTCTACATTTCCCACAACAATAAATTCTGTGATGGCAGATGTTTATCCTCCATCCTATTAAAATGAAGAGCTCTCCATAGCTACTCAATAAGAATTTTAATAAATTAATGTGTTCATGAAAAGTCCATATCAATGAAACTGTACAGTGGACACACCTTCAGTTCCTTTTATACACACACAGACTGATCATCGTGCAACAAGCATGAAGCTGATTCATTGCTGTTTCACTGTGAGAAATAAAGATATCTCTGAAACTATAAAATAATAAAGAAAATAGAATTTTTACTAAGTTACAAACAACAGCAAAACTAAGATGTCTTCTTCTCACTAGATGCATCTATACTCAACTGTTTCTTACTAAGGATTACAACTGGTTCGTTCTGATTATCACACTGAAAACTCATGCTTTATTTTGTTACTTGGCATCTCAAACCAAATAGTGCAGCTTGTCCTGGCACTTTGGAATTGTCCAACTTGACATACATACATACTTGTCAACTACAGCTTGATAAAATACAGCAAAAAGTAAAAGGCTCTGCAGAGAAAAATGGCGTGGAATTGTGTGCTCATGTGTGTGTGTTACCTAGGATGCAAGATACGGCAACCCACGGGAAGGAAAGAAACACAGTGCTGGGAGTTTTGTAAAATGATGTCTATAAAACTTCATGAGTAATATATTGCAGTAATTTCCCTAAATGTGGAAGCCCTAGAGTCTAGGTGTTTTCCCTAATAAATTACCAATCCATCACTCTATATAACAATATATTTGTTTATTCACAGGTGTGTTTTGCAAATTATCTCCTTAGATAGAGATACATAAGAATTAAAGCTTCCTCTTTTCAGAAGGATAAAAATATTAAGGAGAAAAGACTTGAGAAATAGTTGAAATAAAGGAACTCTGGTCACCAGAAATCTTGAGCACCTGTATGGACTGATATGTTAGTATTAGGAAAGTAACCATTTACAAATCTACAGAATTTATCACATAACTTTCATGTGAATAAGGCAACCTTAAGACAATTCATAGAATTTTCCCCCCCCCTCAGGGGAAGAAGGACTTGAGTCCCTGGTTGAGTCATTGGGTCACTAAGGTCCACATACTGGATTAATTTATAAATATTTTTGGTGATAATTTTCAGGTCCTAGCTCTTTTCCTCTAATGACATGATACAGTCTCTTTCTAAGAAACTACACCAGTCTAACAGTCCAACAATTTAAATATTGCCTTTCCAAAATCTTCATTTGCAGTCTAGGTTCATTTTTTTTTTTAATCACTGTACTGGAGATCAAACATCCCTGCACTTGGAGGGCAGGCAGCCACTGAGCTAAATTGCTACCCCTAATATAGATTCTTTTAACCTCCATTTCCCACATATACACTTAGGAAAAAGAATAGCACACGTACCTGGAATTTTTCTGTCCAAGAGTGATGTTCCTCCTGCATTTTATTAAATAATGTTGCTTTCTGTTCTTTTAGATGCTCACACAAATCTAGGCAATGGTTTTGGAATCTTTTGCTCCTCCAACCTTGTTACACCATCAATAGCAAGTTGTACTGGTTCTGCCTTCTAATCATAATCAAATTTGCCTGCTCTTCCCATTTCCAACATTGCTGCCTTGTTCCAACCCAGAACCATCTCTTAGAGACCCTCATGCTTCCCCAGTCTAGGCTCTCTCTTATCATCTACCACAAAGTTGCTGAAAGGATGTTCATAAATTACAAAAGAGGAGATATCCATCATCTTTATGCATTCAACCCTTGCTTGTAAACCTAAGCATTGTACTCCAAAATTTTAGAATGACAGCAATTCCAAGACTTTTCCCTTCTCTTCATCTTCAATCAGTGCCACCCTCTGCCACACTAGTTAGTTTCCCTTCAAGACTTTGACCATGCCATAAGACTTTCTCCTGAGCCATAAGATTTCTGCTCATTCTCTTCCATATTCTTGAAATGTCCTTGTTTCCTCCATACAATGGGAAAATCCCTTTTTAATGGTCAGGGCAGAACTTAAATGATACTTCCTTAGAGGAATCTTAAATACCTCAATAAAAAATGAGGCCACCTTATACTAATCTCTCAAGATTCTAAAACTTCCTACAATGAATGCACTTCTCATAATTTGCAATTTCATATTTTATGTTCTTTAAAAAAATTCCTAATAACCACTGGATTGTAAGAGAGAGGAAGGCAAAATTAGTTCTCACTTTTTTCAATAGGATGCACTGCTACTGTGTCCCCCACTTATAGGACCTATTTCATTTAATGTTCAAATATGTTTCATGAGTTGAATAAAAGCTAAGATTATGATTGTAGGCTTAGTTATAAATCTGTCAAACTTCTGTCCAAGATCCTGGAGATACAATATAAGTCAGACCCAAACTTTGTCCTCTCAGATACTATCATCTACACACTTCCTTCATACTAACAATGGGAAATTTTCTAAAACTCAGTTCTTAACCACCAGTAACATGGTAGAACGATAGTGTATATTCATCCCACTTCTTCCTTGGAAAGAACAACTCACAGCGAACAGAAAATAGAAGTCAAAACTCTGCCTTCAAATCGAGCTATCTTCACATTCATTCTCACTTTGCTTATATAAGCAAGCCAAAAAGGAACAGGCCATTGACTTTGATCTCAAATTTCTTTTGTTTATGTGTCAGAACCCTAATGTTATTTAAGCTTTGATTTCTGTGCTTAATGGATATAAAGGTTCTGATAAATCCAATACAACAGTCAATAACACAGGAAAGTCTAAACATAATTGGCTAATTTAAGGCACTGGGAAATAAAGCCCTGCTCGCTAACTCTTGAATAATACACACTGCACAGGTCTGAACATCAATTTTTCACTGATGATAAGAATTTAGTTGTTCAGATTCCAATATTGTAAATGGGATTTTTAACCCAGCTCCCCACATCCTGTTCTAAAAATATATTACGATCTATACTGAATGTTCCACTTCCTTCTAATTTTTGCTTGATTTTCCTGAAACTGAGGACATAATGTCAGAAATATTTTAACCCACATCAATTAAAATTAAATGTGTAAGGCACCACCCAGGGTATGTTATACAAATTAAACAAGTTAACATCATGAGAGCTATGAACATCATACTTAAATTATAGGGGAAAATAAATAGTACCTCAATTAGTGTCTGTGCCAGACAACTTGTAATCACTTCTTATTGTCAGGTATGTTGTCAAAGTATAAAATCTCTTAGTTAGACTTCACTAATAATTAACAGGACACTTGGCGAATATTCATACAGCTCCTTATAAATTAACAATGTAAACTGACAACCTAATTGCAAAAGCTTCAATAGTTCACTAGTCACTAGAAGGTTACAGTATTGTACTGCAGAATAACCTTTTGATGAGGCAAATAAATCTAAGAAAGCATGGGAAGGGTGTCAGTTTTCACATGGTAACTAGAGAAGAATGTCCTGAAAAATGCCTGTAAGGTGTGAAGATGATAAGACCAGGAAAATCTGTCACTCATCAAGTATAACCCACTGGAGCAGGACCACTTGATCAGTTCTTCAGGATTAATGTTTACAAACAAAATCCATAGTCTACCACTCCCTACTAATGTTCCAAATGATAAGTGAAACAAAACAAACAACAAAATAATTCATATTGTTATAGCACAAATAATCTATAAAACATGGGCACAAAAGAAGTGTTATGTGAATAAAGAAAAATGTGGTTTTTACACTATAGATCTGGAATAGGAAGTCAGGAACTCAAGAGTTTCAATCGATTGCAAAGAAAATACTATCTGCTTTCAATCAGTTCTTTTTAAAGCAGGAACTTATGCCCATATCTGTGTCTGGGTCTGTGTCTTACTAGTTCATTTTTATCTATTTACATACAAGTGTGGACAGAGCCAACAAATTGTGTCAGGTACTGATAACGGTATCACTAGTTATGAGAATAATCAAAGCAGGCAGAGGATGCCATATATTGACTAGCAGGACTAACTAGGAAGAGTCACTTCTTGGCTTTACAGACACAGAAGCTGAGGCCATGGAGCTTCTCTAAAGCTCAAAACAATTTCTGAGTCTTTACTAAAGAAAGAATCTAATTTCTGGCTCCAAAATATGAAATCAAAATTCAAAAAGGACCAATTAGCTGTCTATGAAAATAATATTATGCCAGTACTATTCATTGTATAATTCAATGTACATAAACATTTCATCACACTTAAAAACAATTTGTAAGTTAGATTTCTTCATTTCACAAAAATGAGTTAGTTTGCCCTATGGCTATGGAGAAATCATGACAGACTTTAAATAAAATGGGTTATGTACAGCCAAACAACTTCAAAGTCCATTATGAATATGGTCCCAAGTTCACATTAGCCAAGTATATTTAATAGAATAATTCAGTATACTTTTATACATTTGATAAACCATGGGATTTGATCTCCAAAGAACAAGGTCATGAGCCTAAGCAAACATCAAATCACCAGAGTATACCAAGGGGTAAATGTTACACTGTATATAATGGCTTCTTTGGAAATTAGAAATACGATAAATAGTTTATAAGATAAAAGGAGAGAAAATACACATATCTGCAAATACAGGGTCATGATAAGGGGTAAAATATGCATCAAATTTGGAAGATCAGGTATACAGGCTGCCTGCAGCAAAATAAGACCAAGCAAAAATCAAGACAGGTGAAAGGAAAGTAACATGCGTCCTAAACAAGACAATGACATGACCTGGCCTGCCTTCTGAGAAGATACTTGGTGACAACATGAACAGTAAATGGCAGGGAGCTGTGGGAGTGGGTAGGTCCATGTGGAGGCTACAGCAGTATCATCCAGATAAAGGATGAAGAGAGCCAAAACTCTGACTGCTGCTGTCCAATTCAGGGACATTTCAGATTGTCAGGGTGATTGCTAGAGATGAAACCAGTTTCCACTTCCTCTCCCATTAAGCTGTTTATAAAGTAGCACTGAGAACAGTTTGAGCAAAATAAAAAGAAAATAAAAGATTGAATGAATGAGATTCATTTTCACACAGAAGACTCCAATGGGTAAGTCCAATTTTTAACAACCATTAAAGAAATATGATTTGCTTTGTTTAAATCCAACATACACTTCAGGGCCCATGTTGTGAGCGGTGCTTTCTGTGATTGGCAGGGACAGAGATGGGTCTGGAGCAGGACTCTGACTTCAGGATTTCACCTTTGCCTACTCTAATGGTTAGATTTACTTCCTACTCTTCCCCTTTTAACTAGATTCCCTGGCATGGTCTCCCAACAACACTATCATTCTGAACCCAGACTGCTGCCCTCTCTTTGCAACACACCAGGTCCGCACATTACTGTCCTCAAGCACCTGTGTTGGACTAGACTGCAATGGGCTCTATTCCAAAGCCCCAGCATCCTCTGTTCCACCCTGGTTTCTGATCTCACTTTCCCTGAGAGACTTGTGGTGAATACTTGGCTGAATTTGTAGCTGCATTTTTTTCTTTCAATTTTTAAGGTCTAGTCTTTCAAAGCTGTATTATAAATTGCCCCAATTCTATTGTTTATAACCTAATATTATCTTAGCATATTTAATAAGATCGTGACAATCCCTGCTATTCATTGCTTCTTAGTCCTACAGATGATGATAATAAAGAAAAGGAAATGTGATTTATATATCATCAGGTATCCAATAGCCTATTTATTCTAAGAGAGAGAGTAAAGAAAGATTTTATTATATTGTCTTTTAAAATATACAGTAACTGAGCCAGGGAAAGGTTAACTGGCCATGAGTATTCATTACTTGGTTTCCCAGCCAAGATTAAGTTCATACTTCAAATCCATTTCCATACTCTCCCCATAACCTTTTATTTCCCGCAATAATCCCTTACTCCAATAGGAATCTTGAACAATTCTTATAACAGTGTTTGTCTTATAAATTGATGTTTGCCCTCTGCTTCAGATTTTTTTTTTGTTTTACCTAAATCATTTTAATTTGCATGCCCTGAAGATCATTGTTCTAACAATTGTCATCACCCTAAAGGGGCAAAAAAAGAGAGATGAAGTAATTAGCTTTCTTTTCCTCATCCCCCTGTATCTTGTCTTTCTCTTTTCATCTCTAGATTCTCCTATTGTTAAATCTGTGTTTGTAACACACACACACACACACACACACACACAAAAAAAAAAAAAAAGAAATACAGAAAAGGAGAATATAGACTATGCAGAAAACTCTCTCTTTAACAATCATGTAACAATTCAATGCTTTTTGGTTGGTTAAGGATTTAAGACAAAATATTTGAGGCTATCTATTGCCTCCTATGATTTTGATGGATTTTACATTTCTCTCCTACTTCAGTACACTCTAACCAAAGATTTCAGTCCAACTGTCTTAGTATAATACCAAAGTATGTGATTTTTCAATTGTGTGTAACTAAACCATCAACTCTTTAACAGTTTCCATTTTGCTTATCAACCCTCTCATAATCATATTCACCGGAATGATCCTGATTTGAACATTCCAAACTCACAAGCTGCAGCTTGCTAAACATTTCTACATAACCAGGATCTATGGGTTTTGTTTTGCTGTCTATGTTGAATTACCAGCAAAAAACAGAGAATTTCTTTTGTGTGGCTTTATTTGAATTTTGAAGGCATGTAATTTACTAATCCTCCTTTCAGGTGCCTCTTTTGTTCTTCCTTGAGAAGTGTATTGACTGACTGTTTCAAGGGCTTCATTGTTGCAAGTCAATGAGGAAATGGAAACCGCCTTGATAAACGAAGCTTGTTGACCTAGTCCTTCACAGAATTTTTTTTAAATCACTGTAGAAATGTATGTTGATAGAGGTGATTATACCCTTTGGTAAAACATGTAGCCATTTGGATTCATAAGAGCTGATATATTAACTTGCTCTCTGTTGTAATCATAACCACTCAAAGATATGGAGACTATTCAGAGGAGGCAGAAGTTAAATAAATACATGATTGATATACATCTAAATCTTCACCCGCATTGACTCATCTTATGCTTAACAGTACATGTAGCTCTCTGGAACCATTTCTAACCTTCTGCAGTGCACTGCCATCCTCAGTTACCCAGGTCCACATAGAAGGTGTATACTCGGTGGTTCCTCTAATGTTCTGTCCTTGGGCCCACACCGGCTTTCAGGGTACAGAGACACTTGCTGGGGAAATAATCAGCATAGGCCCAGCCAAAGAAGGAAAAGGCCTGGAACTCATGGTCCCCTGCCCCATTTGGCCTCACCCACAGGATGCCACAGCAAATCTCTGGACTTTACACAGTTTGTCTATAAGGTAGAAGTTATAACATTTTGTCTAAAATTAAATGGTCCTTTAGTTCTCTTTCTGGTTTAAGGATCATTTGTAGTTGAACCCCCTAAATAAAAGAGCCAATCAAAAAAAAAAAAGTTCAATTTAAAGGAATTGCAACTTCTCAAGAGAATAGCAATAAATAGACAATAGGTACTTGGAAAAATGTTCAACAGCTTTAGTCATGAGAGAAATTTGGAACACAACAGCACTGAGATTTCATTTTACTCCAAGAAAGCATAGATACCATTGCAAACTCAAAAAAATAGTGCTGAGGTCCAGAATATATTATAGTTATTGTGAAACAGGAAGAAAATGTTGAAAGAAAAAAGGAAATAGGGGACAGGAGAAAGTAAAGAAGGGGAAAAAATGTTGACAAAAATTAAAAATGGAAACAAAATTAGATGTATAGGGGTGGAGTTGTAGGGAAGGCAAGAGAACGGGAAAAATGAGAATCAAGATGTATCATGCACAGGTACAAGTTCTCAATGTTGAACATAATCATAATGTACATATAAATGTACCAATGAAATCAATAAAGAAAAAAATTTAAAGTGCTGTAGAGGTTTTGGGGGAAATAAATTCTTATATGCTGTTGGCAGAAATGTAAATTCATACAAGCATCGTGAAAATCAATCTAGAAATTTGTCAAAAGATTAAAAATAGAAATACTATTTGGCCCAGTTATATCTCTCCCAGTTATCTTCCTGTAAGAGTTAAAGACATCATACTATCCATATCAAATGCATCCTTATGTACCTTAATAGCAAGACAATTGACAATATTTAAATCTAGGAAGCAGCTTATAAGCCCAGCACCAGATGGGTGAATAAAAGAAATGTGGTGTATGTACTCAAAAGACTACTACTCAGCCATAAAGAGATATTAATTGGAGTCCTTTGTTGGGAAACAAATGCTCTTTGAAATCATAATGCGAAGTGAAATAAATCAGGTGCAGAAAGTTTAACATACTATGCTTTCTCTTGTATGAAAACCCCCAAATAACAGTGATTTCAATAACAAAATAAATTGTAGATAACAGGAGACAAGGAACCAGAACATGTGCAGATGAGAATGTGATATGGGGGTGGTTGAAGATGAGAAAGTGGAGAAGTAAAGAGAAGTAATATGATTAGGATTTGTTATGAATGTGTACCAGCTGCCCAGGACAAATGTATTTTTTATTGCAAAAATATACTTTTAAAAAATGGAAAAAAATCAACACACATTTCATGCTTTCAATATACAAGTGCATGATTAATCTGTTATTAACAGAAATAAAGTACCTGGCTCCATCTTCTCCATCTTTTAGGATTATTATGAAAATAATCTCAGAAAAAACCAAAAATATATAAAAGATTTATAAGATAATCATTGAAATTTAAGAAAAATACGTTATTATTGCCTATAATCCAAAAAAATATTTCAACATCCAGCAAGAAAGGAAAGTCTCTGAAAGTATAAGTGAAATTCTCCTTATTGGGAAAAAATACTTTGAGTGGCAACTTGTTGGATGAGAGTATATGTATGTTGAGAGAAGCGGCTAGAACAGTGCAGAATTCTTGTAGCTCAAAGATTATTGAACTAAAATATCCTACGAGTGAGCATCAAGCAGGAAGAGAAAAGAAGGGAGGAGAACCATGACAGACATCAGAAGCTGCATTTGAATTTCTCCTTTTCAACTTGGCTCCAACATAAAACCTTTACACCTACAATCTGTTTCATATACAAAATCCTGATGCAAGTGAAATGTTGTAGTAGAAATTATGAAAAATGGCTGAGCTCTGGGTCTCAGCCTGTGAATAAGTATTGAAAGAGAAAATGTCCAGAAATATTTCAGAGAAAGTAAGATCCAAAATCCATACAAGAAAAAGGAAAAAAATATATAATATAAAGATCTTAGGTAAGGTAGTGAATGGACTTAAGGTTAGGTCTTGAATTTAACTATTCTGGATGTTGAGGGGATGGAGATTAATCCCAGTTTGATACTTGCAGGAGGCAGATAAGAATGATAAGATGATCAAGATCACACTGGTGATGGTCATAATTAGCGCTGTTGTCCAGACAAAAGTACCCATGAAGAAGAAGGAGAAGGATCAATGTTTTTGAAGGAAAAAAGGAAATGTGAGCAAAAAAAAGATATTTGCAACCAATGCAGTTAGTAAAGACAAAATCCAAAAAGGTATGATCCTCTCCAATAAAGAATATAAGGAGGGACAAAAAATGGGGAAGATTCTAGAAAAGAAAGGTGAAACCTTGAATAAAATGCTGAGGTTCAAGTACATCTTAACATGCACAACCAGCTCTCATGAAATTAGCATTCCTTTTTGAATTATAATTATTGTAACATTAAAAGAAATAATTGAAATGAATTAGTAGTCTTCTTCAATAAATGTCTTAGCTACTATTTCAACTAATAGAACAGATGCATTTCCAGAATTCATTTATAATAGTAAGATGAAACGCTACATAAAATGAAAATGACTAATGTGTTTGAGGAGAAAAAAGAAACTGGACTTAAAAACCCAATATTTAAATTCAAATTCTATCTTAGTCATTAAATTTATTTATTGAATTTCCATGTGCCTGACTTTGTGTTATATGCAAGAGTATAAAAATGACTAACATGGTCCTTGCCCTGCAGAAACTCACAGTCTACTGGAGGAAATAGGAAACTTTATTACAATGTATAAATGCTGTCTTAGACACCTGAACAGCAAATACACTGCAGTATAAAAATAAAGGGCACTAACTCAGAGGCTGGGGTACTTGAGTTCAAGTTCTGGCTCCAGGATTCAACAGCTGTGTGATTGTGTTTGATTTATGAATACTGCTGTGCCTTGGTTTCCCCAATGTTATAATTCAGCTCTTAAATGTTCTCCCAAAGTCTCATGGGACTGGAAGGTGCTTGAATAGTAAGGGTGCTCTATTAATCACTGGACTCATCTGTTGATGAGCTTAGAAGCCAAATGAACTGTTAAGGGGTAAGGGTTGGTTGGTAAGGCTTGGTCTCTGAGGCTTGATTTGAAAGGATTTCTTCTTGCCTCTGAGTCCTTCTGGTGGTTCCCAGAAGAATCCTGAAGTCTCTGGGACTTGCACAAGAAAAAGGCTTCTTAACTACTTCACACTTGGGTGTGGTTTGGCAGCAGCTCTGCTCTTGGCCCTCCTCATTCTAGCAGCCAGGATGAATGAATGTTTACACTCATCGGGGCTTTGCATTTTCTCAGCAGAGGTGAGAGTGTGTGATGGCTCTTAAAATTTCTCCTCCACAGCAGCATGCCTCTTCTGCTCATCTTTTACCAGCTGAAGTAAATTTCATGGCCAACTCTGATTCCAACGGGAAGGGAAATTAATATGCTCTCAAAAGGAGGAAGATAATGAATTAGGTGGCGAAACCCTGAACTGTAAGTGTAGGGAGATTTGAATCTCATGGCAGGGATGAACAATAAATATTCTTGGGAGAGACTATCAAACTGGCTACTTGTTGTGTTACATGTTCCTTTCAATAGTGGCTTAAAATACAAATCATCATTTATTTGGGGTATGAGTTAGGTGGCTAAAGAACCTAAATTAATCCCACATCTATGTAAAGGGATGTGTGGTTGGAACAGATTGAGACGTTATTTCTGAGATAGCAATAACAGAAAACATTAACCACCTAGTGTGAAATGGAAAAAAAATAAAACCATGAAAGGAATACTACCAAAGACAAAAAGGTCATTTCTCAAATATCCAGTCCTTAGGGCTGAAAGGATGCATTTAAAAAGTAGAAAATTACTTAAGAAATCTGGAATCACACAAGAAATTAAAAGGAAGAAATTTCGATGAAGATGGTAATCATATCCAAGAGATTTATTTCAAGATGTTATTTGTGTATGGTGCTTGTAAAAGTGCTAAAGAAACACACAGAAAGCATATGCTAAATCCAAATAAACTTTAGTTTAGAAAGTCACTTTATGTATGTGGTGATATAATTAAGCCTTATTAATATGCTGTTTATTTAACAGATTAAAAATGCAGAAGAAGCATGCCCCATTCATCTTAATTAGACAATATGCTTGTCACAATCATTTGCTTTATAGTTTCATTTTTCACGAACATTTGAGTATACACATTGATGCTATTAAAGCCAACATTCCCTTTGGTTTGTATTTTTCACCTGACCCTGTGCCAACACCTGGCTATTACGTCTGTTCTGGGGCTGAAAAGCTATTTGAAAATGACTGAAATGATTTTAGTGTTCTCAACAGAGTCTTCTTTCCCTCAAGAAGCACAGCTGAAAATGTAAAATATTCCAACACTCAAGATCCCACACAGAAAGGAATGTGAGATAATACATACTGAGCTAACATAGAATGTCACAGGCTGGGGCTGTGTGAGATTGTTTGAGATTATTTTCTGAGTTCATTACACTCAATCACCTATGACTACATTCCCCAAGTTGCACATATTTTATTCTATGGTATGGTTTGAATATGGCTTCATAAGGCATTACAAACAAGTACGTGTTGGAAACTTAATCTTCAAAGCAATGATGTTGGTTGGTGCAGTCTAATGGGAGGTGTTAAGGTCATGAGGGCTCCACCCATATGAAGGAAAGAATGAATGATTGCAGATTAGCAAAGGGCATTAGGGTGAAAATTAAATTTTACCCTCTCCTTTGCTCATCTGGTTCCATCTGCCATTAGTGCAAGTATGCATATGACATCACTAGAAAGCCCTTCAGTCTTGGATTTCCCAGCCTCTACAGCCATAATTCAAAAACTATTGTGCTGCATGCATTATCCAGTACCAAATATTCTGTCTTAGCTAGAGAAAGCAGAGTGAGGCATTCTGTAAATGGATTTATTTATTTGACATATGCTAAGAAAAAGTTTATATTGCTACTATAAGTACAAAATAGTTAAATTGGCAATGAAGTTCAGGTGAAAATATCAGTGAGTGCAATAACAATGAAATAAGATTGCTAAAGTCTAGCTAGATGTGTTTGCTTGTTAGAAGTTCCATGCCTGAGGCTTCTTCGTTTTATTAGAAAAGAGATTGTCAGGCTTGAGATCAAACTGAAGTTTTCTTCTTGAACCAGAAGGATTAGAAGAGATTTGTAAGGAGATGAGCACCCTTTACTGTACCAACCAGTGAGCAGAGCTTTTGATGTACTACAAATCATTTTGTCTTTAGAAGCATAAAACCCTTGCTTGGGAATCATTTCCTATTTCTTCTTCCTCCTTAAATATGTAAACATTGAGTACATTTTGTACCAAGGTTCTGGTTTCTAGTGCCAGTCTCTACTAAAGGAATTCAGGGCTTAATGAAACAGGGCTGATTCTCAGAGAGGAAAAGGAAATATACAAAATTATGGTAGAGCATTGTGTAATAGAAAAAAGTAATTTAGTTTTAAACAATCAAAAAAACATGCAGAAATATGGAATAATGGGGATATATCAAAAGGAGAAGAAGCCTCCCTACACAAAAGAGTTCCCAATGATCCAAGATGGAACAGTCAGAATAACAAAGTAGAGTAGTTCTATAATCTAATATGTATTCCAAATATATAATAACTTATCTACAGTCTCCACCCTCACAAACTATACAACATTCCCATTCTTTTATTATAAACTTTGTTTAAACTTACCTCATTTTATTTCATTTGTCATCCTCCTAACATCTTAGCAACAGTGATACAGTGATCGAGGTCAAGAGCAGTAGTGACAAGTCTCATGACAGCATGTAACCTTGATAAGGTGCAGGGAAAATTGACCTTCACAATGTAACCTTCACCCAAAGGAGTCTCAATCTCAGTACCACTATGAAGAAAATACCAAACCTCCCAGTTCAGAAACACCTGACCATTACCGCTGACAGATCTCAAAGTCATGAAGAGCAAAGAAAGTCTGAGATGTGAGAATTAAATTAATGTGCTACCCTAGATAGGCAATTGGAAGAGAAGAAATACATTATATAAAAACTAAGGAAATCTGAATCAAGTATGGATTTTAGTTAATAATAACAATGAACTAATAATTTATTGGATCGTTAATTGCATCCAATGTACCATGCTAATGTAAGATGTTAATAATAGGGGAAACTGGGCATGCAGTGTGTGGGAACTCTTTGTACTGTCTTCCTAATTTTTTTAAAACCCTAAAACTATTCTAAAAAGGAAATTTATTCTTAAAAAATACATTTATTTAACCACTTATCACATATTTTTTAAATATCTAAGAAATACCAAGGTCCAAACTAAATTTGGAAGACATGAACATGGTAGCTGCTGTCATGGAATTAACCTTACACAGAGAAGGTAGGTGACTCAGTTCAACATCATATAGCTGGGAGAAAAAAAAACAGCTGGAGTTGTGTCCATTCTTATGTTTTTTCTCTTCATTTCAGCAGCCTACTTCCTTCCATATATCTGACCTATTCAAGAAGATTATCCTTCTTGAGTCACCTACAGAGTGCCAGTAAACCTCTGGACTAGTCAGAAAGCATTTATAAAGCTTGTACAGTGTTCACAAGACTGGTATCTTTGCTTACAATTGAAAAGAAGCCAGTACTTATTGCCCCAAGATGTATATACTCTATGATTATAGAAAAAGAACATGAGCACAGAAGGTGTAAAAGTAGGCCTTCATAAATTTAAGAAGTGCAGGTTATACAACCATAATGGCCAAATAAAATGTGGGCATTTCAGAGCAAAAAAAAAAAAAAAGGACTTGAGCTAGGCTCTGACTCTAGACTGTTCATCCAGGGCACAGAATGATCATTATTACACTATAGTGTACTGGTTCAGAGGATGACCTCAAAAGCTAGACTGCCAGGGTTTCAACATTAGCTCCTCTGCTTATACGACATATGATCTTCAGGAAGTTCTATCAGCCAACTGTTTTCCTCATTTGCAAAGGAGTGAAGGTTCCAAGAGAAAGAAAAGTGACAGATCATCCCAGAGAAACTGAAGGTGAATTGATTTGCTAACAGGCAATTATCAAAGGTGTGGATATAGAAAAATGCAACAAACTTGGAACTCTTAGCTGCTAAACCCTTACCACTCCAGCCTATAGAATAGAATGAGGGAATTTTGATTGGAACTTTAAAAGAAAATCTTGAAGAATTTGTCTTCTTGTGAAGACCAGTGTCCTTTGATAGAGCCAGGATTAACACTCAGTTTTTACACTCCTCTTTCTGCTAGGTCTTTCTAATGCCTCTTTGAGAAAGAAGAGAGAAGTCATTCTTGATGTATTACATGAAGGTCAGGCGTCTAGGACAGAGAAAGGATGGCAGATCTTTGAATTCAACATGAATTAGTATGCAAAATGTTTAGAACATGTCTGGCATACAGTAATGCCTAATAAATATTAACTATTATTAGTATTACCTCTATATTATCAGTATTCTCTAGGTTCCAGCTTTTAGCAGGTAGGTAAAAAATTCAGGCAGTGGAAGTTGACAAATGCACAAGCAGGATATGGATTTACACAGCATGTGAAAGCATTATGAGCTATTATTATGTATATATGACTGAGCATAAATGTCTAATTGACAGTCACATTAACATAAATGAGTTTGAGTTAGATGCTGAAGAGAGAGAGATGAAGTTCCTGTGGTAGTCCATCAACATGTCTTTAGAAAATAAGCATCATTTTATTAAATGTTATCCTGTTCCACACAGGAGGTTAAGCCAAAGAATGCTTAGAGGCCATGAGATTCCAATAAAATGTTGTTTGGGAAAGATTCAAACTTTGATGTATAGAAAAATGATTGGAAACACTTTTTTCCTCTGAACCTGTAGTGATTAATTTTATATGTTAACTTGGCTGGACCACAGGGTGTTAAGACATGGAGCCAAGTACCACTGAGGGTGTGTCTGTGACAATGTGTCTTAGTGAGGACAGCATTTAGAGCAGTGGACCAGCAAAAGAGACTGTCCTCCCTGACAACAGTAGGCCTATTCAGATGAAGACTGGAACAAGACAACAGGCTGAATAAGAGGGAGCCCTGTGCCTAATTTACAAGATGAAACATTCTGTTTTGGTTTTGTTTTGTATTCTCTTACCTTTTACTAAAATCAATGCCCTTTTGTGCTATAACATACATTAATGGTGCCATTTCATTTTATTCTTATTTTCATTTCTTTGCAATTCATAATAACATTCATTTTGTGGAATCTATCTATTTATCTATCATCTATCTATCTATCTATCTTTTAACTTTTTCACAGAAAGACAATGGTATACATTTTATCTTAAAAGAGAGCAGGATTATAATCTAGAATGGCTGATTTCAGTACGAATCCAAAGGCCAAAATGAACTAATGTAATTTCCGACTGAAACACCAGCTCTCCTGGGTCTCCAGCCTGCTCACTTTGAATCTGAAGCTGACAGACAGCACTGTCTCTTCTGGTTCTCAGGCCTTCAAACAGAGGCTGAACTTCCCCACAGGCTCTCTTGAGTCCCCAGATTACAGGCCTTGGGACTTGCCAATCACCATGCTATGTGATCTAATCTCTTATAACATGTAAATAAATGAATAAACATAGGTTTTGTTTCTCTATAACTCAGAATCTCTGAGCTATCTAGAGAACTTCAGATTAATGCAGAGAATACTAGTGCCCTGATTTATAAAATAAAAAATAGTCCATGGGATTCAATGAGAAAAATATATTCAAAGAAGTTGGCTCACAGTAGGTATCTCATGTATGTATCTGTCCCTGCCTAGCTCTTAGTAGGTATTCCACATGTGTATTTGTTCCCTTGCACATTGAAGGACTGAAAGCACAACCAATAGAGATAAACCAAAGGGCTATCCTTCTAACAGATATCCTTCCTGTCTCTAATCTTTAATAGACTCCATTAATATCTATCAAACATTCCTGGGAATGAAAATATAAAGTCATCATTGCTATATATGTGGCAACCTAATGAGCCAGCCTCTCCCAGTGAGGCAATAATTTACTCAAAGGTCCCAACGTGGCCAGCATGAGTTAAGATGTCTTTCCAAATTGACCATCTCTTGCACAGAGACTGCATTATTATGCTACCCTTTCTGGATGATTTGTTCAACAAAGGTCTATGCAATATAAACCAATGTGATACCTGCCCTCTAGGACTTATCTCTACAGGGATTTCCATGCCAGCCTCAATTCTGGGGAAGTCATGAAGTCTGTTTTATTTCTTCCAGGCAAGGGGTTTTTCTTAAACTAGAGTGTTCTCAGACCAACTCATGTATTTCCCTTTCTATAGAAAGGAATAGAGGAAGGATGACATTGGACAAGCCCCATTTCTCAACAAAACGTCTCAACATTTGTGCACACAGGCACTTTTTCTGTTGGCCAATCTATATAAGATGATGATGCATGTCACTTAGCAGTGATGGAAGGCCTAAATGCAGAGGCCATTTTTTTTTGAGTCAAGGATTGTAGCCCCGGTGCTAATTCGACAAGAGAGATATTTATGACTCTAACAATAGTACTACAAGGCTCTTCATCTCCCTATGTGAATCTGAACAGTGCTGGTGAGAAGACTGGACTGAGTTTCTTCACAGTGGCCTAATGTTTAAATACATTAGAGTGACTTCAGAATGAAAGAAACTAACACAATGATACAGAGAGAGAAAAAGAGAGAGAGAGAGAGAGAGAGAGAGAGAGAGAGAGAGAGAGAGAGAGAGTAGAAAAAGCACCCTATTAGGGACCAGGAACTATGTTATCCAGGTTCTCTCAGCACCAAATAGGAATGTTACCTTGGGCCACTGACTTCATATTCCTGGAATGAAATTGAGTGACCTGAAAAACGAGTTGATAATATCATTTCTATTTTAAAGCCGAGAGCAGGTAAAATTTCCTGAGGTTTCTATCAGCTCTAGAGAATCTAAATTTGTGCTTTCTATTATGGGTAAAAGCAGCATTGATCAACATCAGCATATAAATTATTGATAGATCCCCTTTGCATGGTGTTTTCATTTTTATGAAAGGACTTTTTTAAACCTACATTGCTTAAGTCAATATATACAGCATTCTTTTTAAAGACAGGCAAACATAAGCCATCATTGCCAATTCTCATTTCACTGGAAAATGAGAAATCTGAGCCTCAGAAAGGGCAAGTGATTTATGTGATGCTGCTTTTCCTAAAAGCGAATGCTGCTGCCCCATCCCATTGAGGACATGTGTTTCTCACTGTACTCATCATTAACTTTCTCTTGTGTACACTCCTGTATTTTGCCTCAGTCTCTGTGCTCAAATACCACCTGCTTAGAGAGGTTTTCTCTTCTGATCACCCTCTCTACGGGCATTTTTTCCCTTCATCTGGCTTTATTCTTCTCCCGCCTCCCTACTACTTCAAGATAGACTCATTGCTTATATGTTTCATGGATTTGTCACTTACCTAAAAAGTGACCTCAATAGAGTATGAGGGAATGTATCTACAACCCCAGAATTCTGGGAGTCTGAGGCAGAAAGATCTCATAAATTCAGATGAAGCCTGTACAATTTAACTACTTAGCAAGAGCCTGTATTAATATAATAGCAAGGAGGTGGGACAGGTGGGATAGATGCTAAAGATGTAGTTCAGTGTGAAGCCCTGATTTAATCCCTAGTACAAAGTGCACAAAAGCAAGTAGAAACTGTCAGATTTTGTTCTTGCCTATATTTCCAGTGCTTAGAATAATGCCTGGCCAATAGCAGGCACATGAAAAATAGTAGCCTATGCAGAAATGAGATTTTTTTTCTTTTGAATTTGGAAGAAAATTTATTCTTAGCAGTTTGAATTTTGATTAATTTCCTATGATATCTTGATTGAATGTTATTTGGTATTTACTTATCTAATTTCCCAAGAAAATTTAAGCCACTGTTTGACACTATTTTAATCTCATTTTCTTTACATCATACAGAAATATGATCATATTTTCCTACTTCAGACTTTATAGGAGTAGTCTTTCAGATAGAAAATGAAAATAAAGAGGAGTGGTTTCCAGTTTCTGCCAAGGGAGATTTGTAAAATTTTAAATTCTTGGTGCCTGCCCTTAAGAAATTCTCATTCACAGGGTCTATGATAAAGTCAGAATTCACACACTCTCTGCTGAATTAAAATGCACAGCCATGCTGGAGAAATGCTGAATGTTAACCTGGAAAACTCTTTCTCCTCCTCAGACTGGAGCAAGCAACATGATGGTTGAGTTATAACCATGAGATCCACTTGGGAAGAATAAGTGTCATAGTATTGTGGGCACAGGTCCCTAAAGAGCTGGCCACAGGGATTTCTGGTTAAGTGGCCAGAGCACAGAGATCAAGGAGCCACATTCTCCTTACCCTAAAAATCCACTCTTAGAGGATAACTGCGAATTGTTCTTCTGAGTCAAATGAAGTTTTCCACCTCTAAAGTCTGGTAAATACTCAGCAGTACTGCCACAACCCCGGAGCAGGCATTGAGGCCAAAACCTGCCCAGTGTGCTGGGCCCACATGATGAACACAAGACTCAGCATTCTGTGGCTGTTTTCTAAGCCTCTACTGGAGCCAGGGACGTGCTTTGTCCTCCAGAACTTTACAGGCATGTGAGCCTAGGCAGTGCAGTACTGGTAGGTGTGCTATGGGTAAACATGCAAAGGAATATCTAACAGGCATAAGATGAGCAAAGTCAGTTCTAAGATAAAACATGAAGGGTAGATACATGCTAACAAGCAGATGGTGAAAAGAACCAGAATCTTTTAGAAAAGAAGGGAAAAGTCAGGATGGAAAGAATATCTGGGCATGAGGGAGAGAGGGTGAATGGAGTAAAAAGGATAAGATACAATATGCATAGTACAAATACCCTGCAATATCCTATCAAAGGAGATACAAGTGTCACATATATCTATCTATATCTATATACCTATGTATATATACCTATGTACCTATATCTATATACCTATGTATATAGATATAGATAGATATTTTATATAGTTATTAACTCCTTCTTCATTTTTCTCTATAACCAATCACAGCCTAAGTCCTGTCAACCTCTCACTCAATCTATACTCACATTATTATCAAACATGTCTAAAGACTGAGTATTTACCAGACTTTAGAGGTGGAAAACTTCACCTGACTCAGAATGATTCTGCACCTATTCTCTAAGAGTGGAATTTTAGGGTAAAGAGAATGTGGCTCCTGGATCTCTGTGCTTTAGATAGATAGATAGATAGATAGATAAAGATATAGATAGATACAGATATATAGGCAGCAAACATACTAGTAAACAAACTACATATCAATATTCCTCATAGATTCAAAAATATAAGTAAATCAAATTTAACAATATTTAAAAGACAATATTCTCCCAGATATACAATACTTCTTAAGTTATATACAAAAAGTTAAAACCTCTAAAAGGATATAATGAAAGTTAGAGTTTTGAAATATTTGGAAATACAAGGAAAACCAAATATAGACCTGTCCATAGGCACAAGCCTACAAGCTAGGAGTAGGTCACCTGACCAAGTGGTGATGGAGATGCAAAATAAAGAGACAGAGGAATAAAAATCTGGGGACCCAAGGGGGCTTATATCTCCCTTCGACATGACTGGTGCACCTTGATTTATTCACTTAGACAAGGGCACGAGCAATTAGAGTCCAATTAGACCTTTCTGCTAAAGGCTTGATCCTCTTCTGCACTGCTATGAAGAGGACATGGAATTCTTCACAAGTGCGGCCAAAAGGGAGGAAGGTAGGTCATGGGAGGATGGGCCCTTGAATAACAATAAAACTCAACCCTCCACGTTGCTTTTCCAGGTAAACAACTTCACCTCAGGTCTTTACTTTGCCCTGCAGTGTGTTAGCATGCTCACCACCCGTTTCTGCTCAGTGCTCACTGAGAAGGTCAATCAGGCCTCATTCTTCCCATCTGGTCTCCAGACTTGACTTTGGTGATCTCAAAGCTAATACTTAAATAATTTTCTAATAAAAATGACATATATATGTGAGTATATATATATGACTCTATAATGTGAGTTTATATGACTCTATATGACCTTAAGTGAGAGAGATTGACAGGACTTAGGCTGGGCTTGGTTATAGAGAAAAATGAGGAAGGAGTTAACAACTATTTTGGGGAAAGTTGTGTGAAGAATGTTATATGACTAGTATCGCTGGAGGGTTTACCTGACCCGTAGCTGTGCCTAGTTAAGTAGCTGACTTCTAAAGCCCACCACTGAAACAGTGAAATATTTATATTCTACCTGTATCAGGACATGTATTCGAGTTCAGGAGATCCATCTATAATACACTAAGAATTGAAAACTCAGAGAAATTAAGTGTGGGGCTGATTCTGTTTATCTTTAGAGGATAAACAAACCTCATACACTTGGCAATTTTTATAATTAAAGTCAAATGTTGGTGTGGTACCATACCTCTGTAAATTCAAATAACTATTGAATTGACCTTAAAGAAATTGTAAAAGTGACAACAAAATAAAGAGTTCAGTCATGATTAAGTCTGCATTTAATTTATACATATATATATATATATATATACATACATACATACATACATTAATTTATATACATGTATCTTGTTTCATTTTTAAATGAAGTGAAATTATTTTCTTAAAAATCAAGTATCTGTTAGCAATACATTTTTGAATTATTGCGTTAAGGTTATGTAAATCTCAGCCTTGCATGTGAATATCAAGGAGATGTAAAATGAAAGGGCTGACTTAAAGCAAATGGAGGAAAGTGGTCAGAGCTCAATGGACAGAGACAGAAAGAACTAAGTCACAATAACACCTGACAGAGGCGAGATCTGAATGGATTAAGAGGGGTTAATCAAAGTGTGTTTTCACTCCAGATAAGAAAGGGAAGTGTAGAATAATTGATAGCCTCAGGAGAAATACAAAAGCAATGGGTAAAAGAAACCAACAACAGCAACATACATATATCCCAGAAAGAGAAAGATACAAAAAAATAAGGAAAAGTAGATGCAATACTTTTAAGGAAAAGCCTCTGTAACAAAAGGCAAAGCCATGTAACACAAGATTGTACTTTACTCTGGGCATTTTAATTTTCTTCTCAATCACTCCAAGAGCTTTCTTGTCTCCCTTCCTCAAGTCTGTCTTTATCTGTTTCCTATACTCAAACTACATTGAAATAACCTTGATCTTGTGAGTTGATTTCTAAATGTGTTTTCAAAGTAGGTTCATCTTCACCACTTAGAGAGAGGTTTATCTACTCTTTGCCAGACAAGCTGTTTGATCAAGTCATTTAATATCACGTGTTTGAGAAACAGGCAATATGAATTGTTGAGATCAAGCAGAGCTTTGGACTCAAAATGAGTGTGTAGTTGTTGACTGACCTCTAAGAAAATGCAATGTCCTACTTTGTTTGGGAATTTGATGAGAGGATAGTTTTTACACCTATTTTTATGTTCTACTTTTGAAATTATTCTGCCATATTCCATGCAAGACACAAAAACAAATGTGCACACAGTCAAACAATGTATGCAAAAATTGCATGTACATTTAAACATGATAGCTACAAGCAGACCCAAGCCAAGCAATTTATCTGTTTTTGTTTTTGTTGTTGTTGTTTAAATAGCAGATTACCTTTAGATGGTTGATGTATCTGGAATAGTAGCTGCAAAAACACTACATTAGCATATAATATGTCTTGCAAGTGATCTTACAGCCTGGATTTCTTTGAACAATGGCTCTGGAAAAACTCATCTCAACTTAGAGAAAGTACTTTGCTATGAAAATAGGTTATAAATGGCAAAATTAACCCCATCTTTGAATTGTAATTTTGAAGAGCCATACCTACTTTGTACTAGAAAGGGAAGCTTCGGAAGAGAAGTGCTAGTATAATTAATGCATATGCAGTTACCTAATCTGACTTCTGGATGAGATATCATCATAAATAGTGTTTGCGTGCTAGTAGGTGAAATTGTTAGTCAAATTACTGTGATACTAAAAGAGTCCCTTCTAGCAATTATTCAATGGAGATATGGAAAGAAATAAAAATTCAAAATAAAATGAAAAACCTTAGACTGCAGTCTGCTTTCTGTTTGCCAAAAAGACTTCATTTTCTCACCCTGCTGTGCTTTGGACAAGTGTCTCCTGAAGACCTTTCTACTAAAAGCTTGATCCTTTTCTGCAGTGCTATGAGGAGGACATGGAATTCTTCACGAGTGGGGCCAAAAGGGAGGAAGGTAGGACATTGGAGGATGGGCCCCTGAATAATGATAAAACTCAGTTCTCCTCTGTCTCTTTCTTTTGCTTCCTATTGACACCGTTTCATAAGGAGCTTCCTCTACCACATATTCCCCACCATGATATACTCTCTCACCTTGGGCATGAAGGCAACAGGTCAAGTAAACACATGCTGGATCTTCAGAAACCACAAAAAAAAAAATCAAATTTTCCTATTTATGAGTTGTCTGTTCCTGTATTTTGCCATGGCAGTCAAAAGCTAACAAACGAATATATCCTTGGCAGTGTGGTCTGGAATGAACACTGTGTCTGGATAATGAGGATGTGAAGGCTCTGTATGTATGGAATCACTGCATTTTTCCCCAGAAGGGAATTAGTTCTGATACTGAAAGATCTGATTCCAGGGACTTAACTACTTAGAGAAGCACCCTCAGTCACATATTACTTAAAAATCCCAGTTCAGGAATTCCCGGAAGATGGTGGAAAGGTAAAAGCTGGAGACCACTGCCTCCCTGTAAATTGTTCTTAAGTCTAAAAACAGCAGTTTGGGGAGGGGGAGGAAAGAAGGACAGCAGAGAAATCTAGATGGAAGAGATCAGAAGTAAATATCAATTAAGGCCAAAGAAAGGAGAGCGACCTAGGGAGCCATCCGGTCACTTCTTCCCTCTCCCCAGTGGAGGAGGGGCAGCTGACTCTGCCGGGACCATGCACAGGCAATGCAGCAAACAGCTGGCAGCCGGCCTCTGAGACACAGGTTCACGGTGAGGAGCAGAACTGCACGCTAGACCACAGGGGCTGCATTACATTACGTTAAATTAAAACCGGATTCATGGGAGAGGACAAAGGACCTGCGCAAATAAGCCCCACCCACTGTCCATATGGACTGCTGACCCGCGCTGCCAGAAGATTACTATCCTGCATGATCAACCAAGATCTTCTCTACCACAGCAAACCAGCGACCACAAGGCCTCCAGCTCTGGGACACCCAATTCAGGTCTCCGACTGAGACCCTGGTTCCAGCCCGGCCTCCTGCCATACTGAAGGGGGCGGGCCCCTGCTCTGAGACCTGTTAACCTCAGGATCCGTGAGTTTCTGGGTCCAGTGCCACCTACAGGACACTGGACTTAAATCAAGCGAATTGGCAAGGCCAAGTCCTCCAGCTCTGGGTTACTCTACTTCTGGAACTTCATCCGGGACCCTGACTTCACCCAGGCTACCCAACCCCCATGCTATACTGAAGAGCGTGAGTCCCTGCTCTGAGACCTGCTAACCTCAGGATCCTTGAATTTCTGGGTCCAGCGCCACCTACAGGCCACTGGACTCACATCAGGGGAAAGCCTGCAACTTCACAGCTCTTTTTCCCTGTGACCTATACACTTCAAACTGTGTGTCTCAGCCCATATAGGAATCAATAGTTCCTCGCCTCCGACAGCTGGCTGTTAGTGGACTCAATCTTATTCTACTCTGTTTTTATCTCTGTTTGTTTCATTGAGTTCTGATTTTGCTATTCTTGCTGCTGCCTTTCTTTTTCTTCCCTCCCTTTTCCTCTCCCTTCTTTTCCTTCATCTCTCCCTTTTTTCTACTCTTTGACCACTCTGCTAGTCTTCATTTCTCTATTTCATTGCATTCTTTAATCTTAATGCTAATCTCTCCCTCCTTTATCTCTCTGCCACCTAACTCCTTGGTAACCTAATTGGTAATCTATTCACTTCCAAAATGTGATGCCTGAATGGTGTAAATATATTTGTGGTTAATTTTAAGTCTGGGCATATGATCATAGTTATGGCTTATGAGGTTGGAGGAGTCAGAGCAGCAACTACAAGCTTACCATTTCTTGGGTTATGTTCGATACTGCTAATGTTTAGTGCTTTTTTTGGGTTATGTTTGAAATTGTTGATGATTAGTGCTGATCTCAAGAGGCCTAAATATCAGGAAGAAAGAGACTTGCAACAAGCATCACCAGATAACAGGGCAACTATAAAGCCAACTACAACAGCAGGGACAAAAGCTCAGAAATGAAGAAATATTCAAAATCTCAGATGCAGAGATTCTCACTCCAAGGTAATATGGGGGGAAGGGAAATAGAGAAATCTGAAACTCAGTCACCAGGACTCTGAGTTGATAACTAAAGAAGATCTGATACAATGGAAATAAGAACTGATTTCTGAGATGAAAACAGAGATGCTGGACATAGTTAAAGGTATGATTAACAAACCTAAAGAGAAAATCAAGGATATGATAGAATCTGACATAGAAAAAGCAATGGAACCACTTAAACAGCTACAAATAGAAGCCCACGCAATCAAAAAACAAAATGAAAGTTTACACAGTAGAAGAAAAACTGTGAAAGACTGAATCTCAGATATAGAGGACATGATCACAGTCAATGAACAGGAAAGACATAATTTATGGAAAATGGCAAAAGATCATGAGAAATGTATTCAACAGCTCCTAGATGATCAAAGAAGAATAACATTAGGTTGATTGGAGTCACTGAGGCAGCAGGAGACAACACAAAAGACATAAAAAAATTTTGTTTACAGAAATAATAACAGAAAACTTCACAGACAAAGAAAGAGAATTATACATCCAGACTGATGAAGCATAGTGAACTCTACAGGGCTGAAATATACAAAAACCTACACCTAGGATATAACTATAAAAGTTCCAGATATGAAAATAAATAATGAAATATTGAAAGCAGCTAGAGAGAAGAAAAAAAAAAAAAGAAAGAAAAGAAAAACACCTACAAAGGGAAGCCAATCAGGATCACAGCAAACTTTTAAACCCAAACACTCAATACAAGAAGAACCTGGAGAGAAGTGTTTCAAACCTTAAAGGACAACAACTTCCAACCAAGACTGATTTACCCCTCAAAATTATCCCTGAAAATTGAGGGAGAAATAAAATACTTTCATGACAAAGAACATCGTTAAAACTTCAAGCATATAAAATGGACACTTCAATGCATCCTAAAGGATATCTTGGAGAAAAAAAAAATTGAAAATTATAAATCCATAAGACCCAACAGAGTCATCCCTCTGAACCAAACAAGAAACTAATCAAAGCAAAATCAAAGAATAAAAGAGCATAGAACAGGAAAACATGATGGCCCTAGGTCTATCCATATCAGTCATAACCATTAATGTCAATGGTCTCAATGCACCAATTAAGAGACACAGACTGGCAGAATGGATCAAAAACCAAGATCCTACAATCTGCTGCAAACAGGAAACACACCGAATCCAGAGGAAAAGCCACAGACTGCAAGTAAAAGGACAAAAAACAATTCTGCATGCGACAGGAAACTACAAAAAAGTAGGAGTGGCAATCTTATTTGCAGACAAAATAGGTTTTAAACAAAAACTGATTAAAAGAGACAATGAAAGTTATTATATTCTCATACAGGGAACTATCCAAGAGAAATAAATAACAGCCTTAAATACTTATGCCCCAAACTCTAGTGCACCTAGCTATATAAAACAAACATTAATGAACATGAAAAGCCAGATAAGTACCAAATAAAATTGACAGACCCTTAGCCAAACTTCTTTTAAAAAGAAAAGAAGAGGATCAAATCCACGCTATTAGAAATAAAAAGGGGGAAATCACCACTGACCAAGTGGAAATACAGGGAATAATGAACACATACTTTGGAAATTTGTACTCTAATAAAATGGAAAATGTAGAAGAAATGGATAAATTCTTAGATACATGCAAACTTCCAAAGTTGAAGTAAGAGGAAATAAAAAAGTTAAACACTCCAATATCAATCTGTGAAATTGAAAATGTAATAAAAATCCTACCAACAACCACAACAAAAATATCCCTGGGCCTGATGGCTTCACCGCTGAATTCTACAAAACATTTAGAGAAGAGTGAACACCAATACTCCTCAGACTCTTCAATGAAATTGAAAGGGAAGCAGCACTCTCAAATTCATTTCTGGAAGCAACCATTACCTTGATTTCAAAAGCAGATGAAGACTCAACCAAAAAAAGATAATTACCAGCCAATCTCCCTAATAAACATTGATGCAAAAATCTTCAATAAGATGCTAGTAAAAAGAATACAAAGACTCATCAAGAAGATCATACACCCTGACAAAGTTGGATTCATCCCAGGGATGCAGGGATGGTTCAACATACGTAAGTCAATAAATGTAATACACTACATTAACAGACTCAAGGACAGAAACCATATGGTCATCTGAAAAAAAGCATTTGACAAAATCCAACACCCATTTTATGACCAAAACCCTGCAGAAAATTGGAATAGATGGTCTGTATCTCAAACTAATAAAAGCTATTTATGAGAAACCAATAGCCAGCATCACCCTAAATGGTCAAAAACTGAAACTTTTCCCACTCAGATCAGGTATAAGACAGTGAGGTCCACTTTCACCACTCCTGTTCAATATTGTGCTAGAAACATTAGCCACATCAATTAGGCAAGAGAAAGAAATAGAATGAATAAATGTACCAAATGAAGAAGTTAAACTGTCATTATTTGCTGATGACATGATACTCTATCTAGAGGATCCTAAAAACTCAACCAAGAGATTGCTACACCTAATTGTCAAATTTAGTAGTATAGCTCGATACAAGGTTAATGCTCAGAAATCATTAGCCTTTATATACAAAAACAACGGATTTACTGAACAAGAAACTGAGAAATCAATCCCCTTCTGAGTAGCATCCAAAAAATGAAATATCTAGGAATCAATCTAACAAAGGAGGTGAAAGACCTCTGCTCTGAAAATTACAACAATAGAAAAAATACCAGAAAATGGAAAGGCATCCCTTATTCCTGGGCTGGAAGAATAAATATCATCAAAATGGCTATACTCCCACAACTATTATACAGATCCAACACAATCCCAATTGAAATCCCAATGGCATATTTCATTGATCTAGAGAAAATAATCCAGAAATTCATCTGGAATCACAAAAGACTTAGAATAGCACAAGCAATTCTAAGCAATAAGGACATGATGAGGGGTATTATGATTCCTAACTTGAAACTATACTACAAAGCCACTGTGATAAAAACCACATGATACAGGTAAAGCAATAGACCCGAAGACCAGTGGAGTAGATTAGAAAATCCAGAGACAACTCCAGACACACTAAGCTATTGCATTTTATTTATTTATTTATTTATTTATTTATTTATTTATTTATTGAGACAGGGTCTCTCTTTGTAGTTCAAGCTGGCCCTGAGCTCATCCTCAAGCTCATATCACAGCAATTTTCCTGCCTCTGCCTCCTAAGTGCTGGGATTACAGGCATGTGCCACCATGCCTGGCACTGTGGTATGTGGTACTGATTGCTTCTGGGTGTGAATCTCCACACCCAGTATTGTATGTGGTTACTGAGGAATCGAACCTGGGTCCTTGCACTTGCAAGACAGGGGCTGGAACCACTGAGCTAAATCCCTGGCCCTAAGCTATCTCGTTTCTGACAAAGAAGCCAAATACCCTCAGTGGAGGAAGAATAGCCTATTTAACAAATGCTGCTGGAAAAATTGGACTTTAACCTGCCAAAGTCCAAACCTAGACCTTACTCTTTCACTGTGTACTAAAATATAATCAAAGTGGATTAGGGACCTAAATATTAAAACAGACACACTAAATCTGCTGCAAAACAGGTTAGGTAAGACTCTTGAAGCACTGGTTAAGGGAAAAATTTCATGAACAAATCCTCCATAGCATTAGAACTGGTACAATAAATTGATAAATGGGATCTCATCCTATTGAGAGGTTTCTGGACAGCTAAAGAAACCACCAGCAAAGCGAAAAGGCAACCAACAATATAGGAAAGAATCTTTACCAGCCATTTGTCAGATAAAGGGCTACTATCTGGAATACATAACAGGCTTAAAAAAATGAGTCCACCCAAATTTAAAGACCCAGTTCAAAAATAGGAATCTGAAATGAGCAGACACTTTTCAGAGGAAAAAATAAAAGCAGCTAAGAAGCATATGAAGAAATGTTCAACATCACTAGTCATATGAGAGATGCAAATGAAAACAACATTAAGATTTTATCTCACTCCACAAAGAATGGCTACCATTTCAGAATCAGCCAGCAACAAATATTCGCAAGGCTGGAGAGAAGAAGGAACCCTTCTCCAC
Source organism: Petromus typicus (assembly GCA_004026965.1). Taxonomy (NCBI): domain Eukaryota; kingdom Metazoa; phylum Chordata; class Mammalia; order Rodentia; family Petromuridae; genus Petromus; species Petromus typicus. The sequence goes on from PVIR01003242.1 coordinate 49,848, forward strand.
TGTTGGTGGGAATGTAGACTCGTAAAACTCCTGTGGAGATCACTTTTGAGATTCCTCAAAAAGCTAGGACTGGAGGTCCCATTTGACCTGGCCATCGCTCTGCTAGGTATATACACAAAAAGAATTAAAAAACTCATATCACAGTGACATATGTTCACCTGTGTTTATAACAGCCCAGTTAGTGATTGCTAAATCTTGGAAACAACCCAAATGTCCATCAACTGGAGAATGCATAAAATAGTTGTGGTTCTTCTACACAATGGAATATTACTCTGTCATAAAAAATGTTGAGTCTGATTCATTTATACTTGAATGGATGTTCCTTGAGGACATCCTCATAAGTGAAATAAATAGATTACAGATATGTAAATATCTCCTCTTTTCTTTGGTATTAGAAAATAAAGATGTAAATGAGTTCTAGAATGTATGTTATATATTGTGAAATAGAAAATACTCAAAGCAAAATAGGGTGAAGGGGGAAAAATAATGAGATTATAACACAAAAGGAAAGGAAACAAAGTTTATGTATATAGGAGGTGGGGTGGTAGGGGGGTAAGGCTATGGGAAAAATGAGAAATAAGTTGTGCCATATACTGGTACAAATTCTCATTGTTGAGTGCAATCACGATGTGTATATGTAATGTACCAATAAAAATTTAATAAGAAATAAAAATCCCAGTTCAATAAGTAATTTGCATGAACAAAATAATGTAGAAAGTTTGATATCTACAATCTAGGGCCAAAGATATAAACTCCTATTCTTCAGGAGCTAAATTAATTTTGAAATTTATCATGAAAGAAGAATAACAAGATTGCTACAGTTCAGCTTCCTTAACAATATTGAACCTTTTTTTCTAAGAGTTTTTCCTTTGGTTTCATGGAACAGAAAGCAATTAATCCTCTCTGAGACAGTCAGTGTATGGACTCAATAATTATCATCTTTATTGCTTCTTTCTGGACACGCATAAGATTAAATTTAACGTGAAGATGAATATAACCAACTTGCATTAGAATGATAACAATATTTTCTTAGACTAACATTAAACCCAAAGCTCTTTTACATTCCACATTCTAGCAGTAAGTGTCACCCACTGAGCCTCTAACTTCCCACAGATACAGAACTCCAGACCTCAGGAATTTGAGAACTTGTGGTGAAGAATCTTGGAAATCATTCAGATAGTTGCAGAAGTGAGAGTAGGAATCAGGAACACATTTTTTACAGTCCAGGAGTTTTCCTAATCCATCCCTTGACTGTCTTTGTGCCTTTTCCATATAAAATGATATGGACAGATTTGAGAAAGTCACAGTGATATGTAAATGATGACACCAATTATGGATGAAGACAACACTGAAAGTTAGATATATTCTTAATATTCACTCAAAGGAGACACAGTGTTAAATGATATAATCCCTGAAAAAACAATTAGAACATTGCTTAGTGGATAGTAAGTCTGTCTAGCACTCCAAAGACATAAATCAGTATTACTGCCATTTTCTTAAGACTCACACCTCTTTCACTTAATGTCAGCTGAAGAAACAAGAACACAGCAGGCAGGAGGTTCACTAGCACTACATAGATTGTGCCCTCCAACTCCCCCTTCACCCCAGTTTTTTAGAAGCCTTCCTTGATTTCATTGGCCAGCATAAGCATATATGTACAAATCATGTTTGTACAGTTAGCTTCCTCAAAGAGTCATTCTCTAATTCTGTAGATGAAACTGAGGTTGGCAGAGTGAAAGAGTCTTTCTAGCAAAAAGTGTAGTGAACAAGTCCCCTGTGAAGCCCTCCTCTGTCCAGAACAATGTGGTAAGGGCTAAGCGCTCCTCAGAAGAGCAGGTCCTCCACTCAAATGCTCCCTTTTCATTCTCGGCTGGATTGTGTATTTAAAAAAAGAAAAGAAAAGCAAAAAGGAAAGGAAAGAAACTTTATTATGACATTTCAATATAAAAATAAAATTAGTTAGGATTTTATTCCTCATCCTTGAGAAGAAAGTTGGCTGCATTTTTAACTGCAAGACAGCTGCCGAGTCATTTGAGGAGTAAACATGGCCTTTTTTTGTGAACAAGAGCCTCGCTGTATTCAGGGTTTCTCTTCTGATGGGTGAAGCTTGGCATCCCAATGCCTGCTGACAGAGTCTGTGGGCATCTCCCAGGCCACAGTGCCAACCAGCATTAACATGGTTAAACCTCTTTAGCAACAGTCAGTGTACTCAGCTATACTAACGATTTTCATTCACACCCCATCTCTGTGTCTATGTCTAATGGACCAAAATAAGGATTAAAATGTTATCTTGTCCAGGTTAGCCTAGATAATCATAGTCCTAAATACATTGTGTGGAATTTACAGCATTACTAGCCTACATACAGGATATTATATGGTCATTTAATATATTAGTAAAGTTTAAAAATTGTGTAATGAATTAAATATTGATGACCACATAGCCAGTACAGTTTCCCTGCTCTGTAAATGCCTCTGGCAAGGATTTAATTTAAATTTAATAAAAGAGTTATTATATTATTTATTTGATTATAAATATGCAAATGTAAGTGCCATGCTATAAATACTTTTGCTAATTAAATATTACTTGACTTATGGAGGTTTATTTAGGTGCAGCAAGCATTTTATTAAGATGTATGAGTCGAAACTCAATAAATATATTCTCAATAATCTACTGATATTTAATAGGTAATAACTACATTATACTCAAGGTAGTGAATCCTTTCTATTGAATGTTAGTATAAAACTAATCATTAGTAGCATATTTACTAAGCCTCTACTGTTTAAGAGATATTCATCTTAATAAAAATGGTTGTTATGCTCCAATAGATATTCATAATAATCAGTTGATATTTAATTAACATATAATAACTCCCTCATTAAACCTAAATTAAATCCTTATTTAAAATACTCAATTTAAAATGCAAGTGAAAATACTGCTATAGAAAATTACATGGCTGTTCTACATTGCTTTCATAAGTAAAGGAAGTGATCTTCTGACCATCAAGATAAAATTTTATGAAGTGGAAGGATGTCTAGGGTGCTTTGAAGTCTACATACATGGATCACAAAATATGTCAGGTTTTAAAGTAGACAACACTCTTATTGAGCATATATTTTAACAGGCTCTAGTAATCACTAAACTCTAATGAAGTTAAAATTAAATGAAATACTGAAGCAACTGATATTCAAAAATGAAATAAAACAAACTATGGTGAAAGGTAAGTTGCAACAGAAAGTCTTTGTTTCTCCTTGGAGATCCTCCTTCCCCTCCCAAAGAAACTCTGTGACCAATAGTCTCCTTTGAAAGAGTGAGGGCACCATCCCTTGGAGACCAGCAGTGCTCCTCTCCATCTAGATGTCATCTGGGTTCCAATCAATGGCAAGTAGTGTCAATAAGAGAGAGGAGAAGGGCCTAGCACTTGCTAAGAGATATTTTCATTATTACTATTATTCAAGTCTTTATTGGTACCTTATGTATATGCATCATAGTCCCATTCAGCATTGAGAATTTGTAGCAGTATATGATATGACATGACTTCTCATTTTTTTCCATTCCCCTACCCTCCCCAAAACCCCTCACCCCTATATACATAGGCTTTGCTTCCTTTTTTTATTACCATCACATTATTTTTCCCCTTGTTACTTACCCCTACATCTTATTTCCTTTTAAATATTTTCTGTTTCACAATATCCACTACATATTCTAGAACTCATTTACATCTTCATTTTCTTATACCAGAGAAAAGATATAATATTTACATATCTGTGACCTCTTTATTTTACTTATGAGGATGTTCTCAAGGTACATCCATTTGAGTATGAATGATTCTATCTATCATTTTTATGGTAGAGTAATACTCCTTTGTATAAAAGAACCACATCTTCTTTATCCCATCTCCAGCTGATGGACATTTTGGCTGTTTCCAAGATTTAAAGGTACTGGATTTCTTTGCTTGCTTGGTTTTTCTTTCTAGCATAGCTTTCCCAAATGCCAGGCAGGATATCCATACCTAGTGTCCTGCTTCACTCCAGTCACTATGGCTTGCCAGTGTCTGTGTTTCTTTTCATAAAATTACAGGTCCTTCCCAGATGACACCACCTAGAATCTCTCAGAAGACTCCACCCTTTTCAACATAATCCTCAAAGATTTCTACTCATGACTAATAAAGTCTAATAATTAGCAGACAGGACACTATATATGTCCGAGCCTGTTTTTCTTCTATACATCTGACATCCCTCCACCCATAGTGGGGTTAGCCCATGAACTATTCCCCCTGATGCATAAGCCCCAATAAAGCCTCTTTTAGCTCATATATTTCATAAGTAAAATTAAAAATTCTTTTACTACTAGGATAGAATTTCATTACAGTGGAAGTTGCATTTGTCTGTGTAAGATCTGTGTCTCAGTCAAACCAAGATAAGCCGATCTACTAACTGCTGGTAATATCAAAGACCACTTGGGCCCAAAGCAGCCAGCAAGTGAGTCTGGTAACACTAAGGGCCAGAAAATGGTGAAGAATGTTGGGGAACTGCTGAGAACCAGCAGTTTTGATTACCAGAAGGGTTACCAGGGACACTGATAGCTGCTGACTCCAGTTGCCAGGAGAGTGGTAGAGAGCATCTAACACTAAGATCTGACAGCTACTGACATTCGAAGCTTGGAACTGTTAACATGAAAAATGCTCTACTTTGCCCATCTGTTATTTCTATTTCAATTGAGGAGAAAACCATGAGCTGAGTGGCAACATCAGGAGATCCAAGTAAGAGAGTCAGAGCCACTGGGGTTTCATCTCTTCAGCCTTTTCTTGATGAGCTGTAGTTTGCCAGTGTTGATTTGTTTCCATAAAGTCCCAGATTGTTGAGCACCTCTGAAAGATCTGGTTGCGGTTGAATCCCACATCTCTTTTCCTTTTCCCTTCAAGGCATGGAATAGGTAATAATTTCAAGGTAGTTCTAAGTATACCATTGTGGTATCCTTTTGAGTATACTTTAATTTTCTGTAACAGCCCAGATTTATTTGTAAATGAAAGAATGAAAATGTGCAACAATTAAAGTTACAGCAACTAACATTTATAATATGATTTCACTAGATTCTAACATGCTTTAATCTTAAACCACTCCACAGATGAAGAAACCAAGGCTCAATTTTCCTACACAGTTGTACATAGTAAAGGGAAAAATCAGAAATCAGGCCTGGACTTCTAACTCTAAAGCTTAAATATTTTTGGTCATGAGAAACAAGCAGTAGTCTTAAATTTTTCTTATTTTTAATCTGCATTCTACTAAGGATAACTTATAAATTTTTGAAGTCATAGAATATTTTCTTCAAACAAAATCCAAAACCAGGACCGAGGATTTAGCTCAGTGGTTCCAGCACCTGTCTTGCAAGTGCAAGGGTCCGGGTTTGATCCCTGGTAACCACATACAATACTGGGCTTGGAGACACACCCAGTAGCAATCAGTACTAAATACCACAATGCCAGGTGTGGTGACTCACACCTATAATCCCAATACTCAGGAGGCAAAGGCAGGAGGATTGCTAAAATGTGAGTTTGAGGCTGAGCTTGGGGCTAGCTTGAACTATAAAAACAAACAAACAAACAAACAAAAGATCCAAAATCTTTTAATAAGTACACAAGCAAAAGCAGAGCCTGCTGTGGTGGACACAACCTTTAGTAATTCTATTTGAAAGTAGCCCCAAACATCTTGGATTATCACATATTTAAAACTTGCCCGTTTTGAAGACGCTATCACTTTGGCCACAGTGATTGGTTAATGGGTAGTCACATGACCCAAGATGGCTTCTTCAGAGTCCTCTAAATTTGTGCTGCTTTCTTCTACATTAGAAGTTTTGAAACTTAAATCCTTAGATCTTTAGTTACCATTGCTGTCACATAAAGAAGCCTGAAAATAAAGTCTGTGGAAGCCTAAAAAAGAGAGGGGCATCAGAGCCCCCTGATGGGACACTTTCAACCTGTGGACCCACCTAAGACCAAAGACAACCCCTACCTTTGGAAAGATCAAATACGGCAGTCAACTCATTCTTTTTAATTTAAATTGAGCTCATAAAAATTATATATGTAGTTTTATAATGACTTAATATCCAGAAGACGTGTTCTCCCTAACTTGATACTCCTCACTAGACATTCATTTATTTCAAGATTATTCTTGATGCTAGTCAAGTTGATACTTTTGATAGAGTATATCCTATATTTTGAGCTAAAATCTTCAACTCCTTAGTTACATCTATTGCATAACTCATCCTTTTCTTCCTAAGCATTTCTTCACTGAACGGTAAATTAATATTACTAATTTTGCCTTTTCATGGGGTTATCATTGAGTTCAAATTGAAGTTAAATGTTTTATAATGTGTAAAATCTCTATATTGTACAAAATGGGAGGCAAGCTGTCAGCAATTTGCCAAATGTCAATTTTAGTTTCTCAATCTTTTAAAACATAAAGACATATCACATCTTATATTTGGCAAGACATTCAAGAGGAGATAGTGTGTTTAAAAATAGGTGTCATTATTTGCTTCTTTTAGTCTGTAGTTAATGTTTTCAAAGCACTTTGCCAACATTAAATGATTAGAGTTCCTAACAGCCCTCTGACACAGCGGTGTTATAAAGGGGAACCCTTCACTGCTATAATGTAGACCTTTATTTATTTTCTAGATTCACTTAGGGAGACTCTGGGCATTAAAAATCAATCTAAAATACAATTAAACTATTAGTGTATCCAACAGAGACCAATAGCAACATTAGGCTGTGTGTATTCTTGGGCCAAATGAGTAGGTAATGTAGGCAAACATCCAGATTCTCAGGACATAATGGCTAAAACATCAACTGTGGGAACAGGGAAAGGCTGGGGGCACTTGAATACTCAAATGTGACTCTTTCCAGTAATATCCTAGTACATTCTATGCTTCCTCCATGTGTCCAGTAAGTCCTACCTCCGGTTTTTTTACTTGGTTTAGTTTTGAGCTAAAGACTGTTAATATTTAGCAGGTTATAAGGATCTTATAATTTAAGTATTACATTCTGATATCATATGTTATTGAATTTGAAGCTATTATTTGCTCTACTTTTTCATAATCAAAGTGAATTTCCATTTAGCTACTGAACTATTCCACATATTAGATATAATCACTGCTATATTTGTAATTCTTACCATAAATCCATATCATAAGTTTAATCTAAGTCTGGGGAAGCCCCAAAATAAACTCCAATATTCTGTTCCATCATTCTGACTCCCAATGAAGACAAAATAAACAAAACAATTACTAGTGTTTTCTGGATTTTAATAAACTACATCTCTTTCTATTGTCAAAAAGTAAAATTGGCATCTATTTTTATTGCATATTCCATATACATAGGAACATAGCTAAAATGTATTCAGTCTGTATCAATTATGCATGAAGGGTAAATTATTAAGAGGATAACACTTCAAAATTTTGAAATTCATTGGGTTGGATCAACATTTTACTTAGCAATCCAGTAAGAATCATCACATCCATGATTTTTAAAATAAGGATATTGCCTAGTCGCATAAACACATTTGGCCCATTTCATGCCTACCTAGAGGGTACCAAACATTATAAGACATTGGGCCCAGATCTCATTCATACAGTCATAGAAAATCACAAGTTGACTTGAACCAAGCATTCTAGTCTTGTCTCTGCTCACCATACAAGAGAGTATAAAATAGTGACTAAGGGTGTTTACTCTGTATTCAGGATGCCTGTGTTCCAATCCTCCTCTGACTGCTCACTCTCTCACTTAAAGCTGAATTTCTCTGCATTCCATTTCTTCCTCTGTGGAAATTATAATGGAACCTGCCTGTCATGATAAAGGACTTGAGTTTAAGCCTCAAATATTAAAACTAATAAACCACTATTTTCTATCACGAAGCACTGATGGAATACCAGGTCTCTTAAAAGCCTGCCTTTCACTCTGTCCAGTTAGGCACTACTCAGTTTTTATTATTATTATTATTATTATTATTATTATTATTATTTCTTTTGGACACATACACCTCAGTCTAGGCTCTGCCTAATTGCTAGGTGTTTACTGTCACCTTGTGCCTTCCTTTCAGAGACAGTATTACTACTTATGTGTTAGCTTTCTGTTGCTGTGACAAAATGTCTGAAGGGATGGGCTTTAAAAGAGGAAAAGTATACTTTGGTTCACAGCGTCAGTCCATGGTCATCTTAGCCCTCTTGCATTGGGTCTGTGGCAGCACAATCCATCATGGTGGAAGGGTGTGAGGCCTATTCACCTCCTGACAGGAGAGAAGCACAAGAGCTGGAAGGAGGGGCCAGTGTGCCAAGAGTGCCTCCAAGGGCATCCTCAGTTGTCTGACTTCCTCTCCCTGGGCTCCATCTTTTACAGGTTCTGTTTCTCCCAGTACTGCCACAAGCTATAAACCAAGTCTTGGGCTTTAGGGGACATTTCAGATCCAACCTATAGCAGCCTATAATTAAATATTTCTGTTTTAGTAATTTGTCCTCACTGAATTCTAAGTTCTGTAAGGAAGAGAATACATTTTGTTACTATTTTATTCCTAGTGCTTACCAGTGCCCGACACATAATATGACCTCAATACATATTTGTTGAAAGAATAAAGAATAAATAAATGGATGACAACATTGTAGAACTCTATTTTATTTCTTTATTTCCAACATTTTTTCTTTCTTTACACAACTTACACTCCAAAAATATACCCTCCTGTTACTCAGCCTTTTTGTATAGTGCCAGCTATCCTGCCTGAACTGTTGACTCTTTTTCACTGTGTGGTACAGCAAGATGATCTTTGAAATCAGACTTATAAGATGACTAAAACAGAATGTAATTAATAATTTTCTAGTAGTGCTCCCAAGTTGATTCTAATTTAATCCTTTCTTCCCTGCAGCAACGTAACAGACTTAACATTTTCCTTTATATTGCCACAAGTCAATCAATAACTGCTTGCTTTATGCCCACTGTGGCTTAAGCATTATAGAAAGCTATGCTATTTATAACAGACTCTCTACCTGTTTTAGTTGTTTTCCACAGTGGTATGTAATGATATGAGGACTTCAAACATAAAAAACATCTTGATGTCAATTGAATAAATTAGTGTCCACAAGACAGGGCCAATTAAAGAATTCTGAAGTCAGAATTGTAGTTTATTGTCAAAAGGAAATTAAATGACTTAGGAGTTCCATGTGGAATGGCTGCTGGAAATCACAAATGCAGTGAAAATACTGGAGATGTCCGCATCGGAGCAGAGTCATCACTATCTCCATGGAAACCGTCCCCCAACCCCCTTTTTTTGAGAAAACAGCAGCTGTTTAAGAGAACACAACCAAGAGAAATGCAAATCAATCGGAAGTAGAAAATTCCAGATTCATTTGAAATTGTTAAGGGGATAAAATTTAAAGCAAAGGAATGAAAATTCAGTGGTGATTTATTACTTGAGGCTGTGCTAGCCTCTGGTGCAGTGAGGGTATCAGGTATCACCCGAGGGAGGTGCGAGGTAGGCAAGTACTCACATCAGACCCAACCTCAACTCATGGGTAACATGACTCGGGACTTTCACAAAGTGAAAGGAAGAGAGTAATACGAAGCTCAGGCCAGAGGATCCCTAGTTCCATGCCGGTCTTGACAACTTCGCAAGACCCTGTCTCAAAATAATAAAAAGGGCTGAGAATATAGCTCCGCGGTAAAGTACCCCTTGTTTCAATCCCAAGTACCCTCGACAAGAACAGGAGGCAAAACAAAATACAAGACCGTTCTAGAGGAAAAATTTATAACTTAATTATGTTATCTGTTTCTTTTATGAGCGCTTTCATGTATTTTTTAGAAATATGTGTTATGCTACAGATTTTAGTTAAACGCTATAGGGATCCTGATTTGAAAGCATTACACGCAATTATGCAGCCAAATCAGATAATTTACCTCTGACCAGACAGATGAAGAGCTGGACTGCTCCCAGTTTGTTTACACAGAGAACTCGGGATGGTACCGAGAAGAGACACAGGAGCGCGCACAGGGGCTGGACGCGGAGAAGAGCGGGTCCCATCACATTCCGCCTCCTGCTCCTCTGGAACCTGGAGTCTCTCAGACAGTGAGCCATGTAACTGGGGAGACGTGGGGCAGGACGCTCCATGGAGATGGAGAAGCAGCGAGGGCTGGTGCCAGAGGAAAGAAAGTGGCTAGGAAAGAAGGGTAAGGGGGAGGGAGGGGGGAAAGGCAAACATGGAAAGAATCGGAGAGAGTTTTTGATACCTGCCTAGTTCTTATTTCCATTTTTATTACAATTTTTAGCTTTTTTTTTCATGTTTTCAACTGTAGTGAATCCCCCCTTGTTATTGGTAGTTCTTTCTAAGATGTCTAATACCGGTGGCTTGGGTGAGATATTTTACTCTTTTCTACTTTATGAATGTATATTTTCTGTGTTGAGAATGTTGCTAGTTTCACTAAGATAGAATTGATATACAGGAAACTGCAATCAATATGTTGAACTTGGTATATTTGAACATACGTGTAGGCATTCATGTTTGGTCACTACAGTCAAGATGATAAATCTGTGAATAACCTCCAGAAGTTTTCAGATGTCCTTTGGGTTTTTCTCTTGTTTGTTTGTTAAGAACACATCATCTTAATGTTAACTCCACACTCCACAGCAGATCTCCGCACATATTCATCTCATATAACTAAGTTTACCAGAAGTCAGATTATTACACAGTTGGACCACATTATCTCATGAATGGAAATAGAGATCATCTTTGAATTTCCCCTCATAAAACCACAAACACATGTAATGTGATGTTTGGACAAAGAGAGCATTAGGAGAAAAGAAGGATTCATAATTTGAGGTATGTGAGAAAAAGTAATGAGGGATTTGGAAGGATTTATTCAATTCATTAGAATATATATATGTGTGTGTGTGTGTGTGTGTGTGTGTGTGTGTGTGTGTGATATATGATCACCAATTCACTCCCTTTAGTTTTTCATCTGGTCTGCTGAAAATAACTCCAGTAATCTTGTGTCCTTGTCAGTGTTTTGCAGAAATCTTGGAGTCTGTTGCTGTGACAAGGTGGATAACCATTGTAATCTGCAGCTGTTTGTTCATGGCAGTTAAGGTTAAAAATGAAATGCTTATCATCTCTTCTTGAATGGTAGAGTCAGTATTCCAGTTTGTCATTATGATCTTTTCCTGTTTTTTTTTTTCTTTTTGCTAAAGCATTGGAAAGCCCTAGCCTGAAATATGAACGCCGAAGCACCTTCAGCTCTTCTGACCTTATGACACATTCTCAATGTGAAGCCACGCTATGGCTGTGGACCCTTGTCTCTCTCTTCTGCTCACAGCCTCAGAAACTCATTTTCTAGACTGAGGTGAGCATTCTCTTTCTGTTTGTTTGCTTGTTTGAATGCATTTCCTTTATTAGAAGTCAAGGACAGGAAGTCTTATAAGCGTCCACTTTTTTCATACTTGCACACTTTCTTCCTGGGCTTTAAAGCACAGAATCTGCTAGTTTCTTTTTTTTCTTTCCCAAATGACAAGGATTGAACTCAGGACTTTATGCCTGCTAAGCAGGCATGGTGTCACTAAGCTAAATCTTAAGGCCCCTGCCAGGTTCTTGAATATGGAAGGAATGTAAGGTCATGAGCAAAAAAATAAAAGTAATATATAGAATATTTTCAGCCCACCCCCTGAAAAGATTCCCCTGACTTTTCTTTATAACAAAACACAAATTCTGTGAGATATAAAATATACAACATAAGGTTAAAATTTCAATTTTCTACACAAGATAAGGCAAGACCCCTCTGTGATACAATGTAGGCAAGATTTCAAGACAACAGGTGGTGGTTTTGTAGATGGCTGTCTTTGAGGATCAGTGTTTGGAATTTCTCAGCAGCAGCAGTAATACCAAATATCTCCAAAAGAAAGTTCTGTGTATTGCAGTTCACTGCCCAACTGACTTGTGAAAGAACATGAACAGCCTCCCAATATCTCTACCCCTCAAGATATCATAAATCACACACCAGGGCACAGTAAAACTTGTAAAGTACACATTTAAAAGAAAAATGCTGATTTCCTGATAAAATGTTAATACTGTTGAACAAATTAACTTACTAGATAGGAATGCGAAACAGCCAAAGTCACTGTGATATTTAACTTGATAGCTTCAAGCTACAAAAGAAAAAGAGCGACAATACTAAGTGACAGCCAGGAGCCCAAGGCCCTGATTCCTGAGTTTCTCAGCTAGTGCTGCAGTTTCAAAGCAGCTGGACATGGTGAGAACTTGAGTCAAAAGCAAAAGAGGAAGAGCAGGGGCACAAATGCAGGGTCCTGGGCCGTCATTCCAATGAGGGGCTGAGAAGGTTACCCTGGAAACATGCCTTAGAATACATCTTCATCTTGCCTATCTTTCAAAACACTCCCATCACATGTAAATTCCACAGCCCTTTCTGATGATTCTGTACAATTTTGTCATTTTCTGTGGCTGAAATACATGACTTTAGATCAAAAGTGGTCTAGTATTTATATATTAGTAATACCATATTACAAAGATGTTAATATAATCATTAATAATATTCACGCTATATAAAGACAAATTTTTACTTTTCCCATTTAACAAGTGATGCATACTGTTCCATTTATTTTAAATTAATTATGTAATAAAAGCCATGAGTTGTCAACAAATAAATTGATAAATGACATATATTGTTTGTTGTTTGGTGAACTAAGGGATATTAACATGTAGATTAAATTTTAACTATGTCTCATCAAAATATAACACAAAAATTTTCCATGATGTATAATTTGGAATTTTTGAAAACTGCAGTCTAAAGGACAAACTAGTTTATATTTTAATGTTTTCATGCTTTTTTTCTACTTGATGAGATATAAATAGTCTACGTTGCTTTCCCCGGCAGCTTGCAAATCACAGGGCAAGGATGTGGCCACTGTTTATCTCAACACAGCAAAAGCCAAACTGATTTCAAATGTCAGCACATCTTCAAGTACCAAGTGGCCCTATTATGTATGTCTCTACAAGTGAATGCAAAAGTATATGTGTTCCAGAAAATAAGTACACAATATTATAAAGATAATTATTTCTCCTACACTTCTAGTTAAATATCAATCAAAACACAACAAGATTTTTTTCACAGAACTTACAGGGTAAATTAATTTCCAGAAGAACACAATATGTGAAAATTTCTAAGAAAAATTTTAAAAGTAAAGTAATGATATGGGCTTATTTTGTAAGGCAAAAAGATATATCTACAAAAATGAAAACATCATGATATTCATGTGTCAATAAAGAAATAGCTCGACCTAGCTACCATGAGATGAGCAAGTATCCTCCATCATGAAGTCAGCTAACCATGGACTCCAATGTGAGCCTAACTAAACCTTTCCTTCATTGGGGGTCTCAGCTACTTTGTCCCAGTGATGAGAAGGTGACTAATACATTAGTTATTATTGGTCATAAAGATAAATACCATGAAGAATAAAAATTTTCATGATAGCTTACAAGGAAAAGAATCAGACAGAAACAGGAAATGTCTTTGACTTGGACATAGAAAATTATTCTTAATATGCCCCAGACAAGCTCTAGAAAAGATAACAGCTCACTTAATTAAAGTTTTTGTAAGATTGAAGTTGGTCATAGTATGGTCAAAATTAAGCTAAAATATTAGTAACACACATAACAAAGAAAATATAAATGTAAATCTATGAAAAATTTTATTCAGAATAAATCTTAAATAACCAATCAGAATTAAGTAAGGTATGGGGCCAGGGAGTTAGCTCAGTGGTTCCAGTGCCTGTCTTGCAAGCGCAAGGGCCCGGGTTCGATTCCCTGGTAACCACATGCAATACTGGGTGTGGAGACTCATGCCCAGCAGCAACCAGTATCACATACCACAGTGCTGGGTATGATGGCTCATGCCTGTAATCCCAGCACTCAGGAGGCAGAGGCAGGAGGATTGCTGTGATGTGAGTTTGAGGCTGAGCTTGGAGCCAGGCTGAACCACAAAGTGAGACCCTGTCTCAAAAAAAAAAAAAAAAAAAAAAAAAAAAAAAAAAAAAAAAAAAAAAAAAAAAAAAAGAGAGAGAGAGAGAATTAAGTGAGGTATCTGGATAAAAAGTTCATAATCAGGAAATATGTGTGATCAAAACACAGAAAGATTTTTAGACCTATTTGAGTACATGTGCTGCCAAAGTGAGCACTTTTAATCCTAGAATAATTAAAAAATCAGTTCTATCAGTGAGATATCCACCCAGCAACTGACAAAAATAAAAATTAAGCTTAATTTCAAAATCCAGAGATTAAACATTACAGGTATATTAAATGTATTTCTTTTGGACTGATAATTTATTTTCTGTGAAACTACTCTATAAAATACTAGGATATTTAAAAGCTAATGACAATAATTCAACTTATATTAAAATCATAAATTCTGTTGTACACATTTACATACATTTGTGTATGTGTATGTTTGTGTATACCTAACTCTTGAATGTTTTCCTACTCCTTGTAATTTATCACTTCTTGGGATGGTACCTGGAAGTTTTATTTTGAATGTTTCTCAGGTATTATTCCTATGCAATCTTATTTACAAATTGCTAAAATTAAGTCAAAGAACAAAATGTATCTACATTGTTCATTCATTTAGAAACATTTATCGAATGCTTATATGCCAGTCTTTGTGTCTCTTAAATAAACAAAATAATATCTATGATTTAACAGAATCACAATTTTATCATGAAAGAAACAAAATAAACAAGCATCTTGCAAAGTATTCCCCAGACTAGATGTGAATTTTATTTTAATGTTTGATATGACACAAATATAGTTAGTCTACTTTGAGGGTTTAGACATTTTCACATTTAAAAAAAGACATTTCACACTGTGAAAATGAATGTGAACCATTTGTAGAGATCTGTGTCTCCTAGCTAGTAAGTTGTATAACTCATAAATTTCAAGAAATTTTCTAAAAATGTTCATCCACATAAGGTAATAAGGATATGTTAGATTTCGGTGTGCCTGAAACAGATCCTACTATTCAACTAAATGAAATTTAATGTATAACTTCATAATACTAACAGGAGAGGGATTGTCACGGGCACCTGAAAGTTATTCAAGAGCTCTGAGGTATTTGTGCATCAATTTTCATCAGGTATAAAATTTGGTTCACTAATGGATCACCCGGGACTCCAATACTCCAGTGGAATAAAGTGGCTCTAATTTTGTCTGAATTAAAGACATTAGGGTGATGGCCAGCAGAACCTTGCATCTAAGAACACACTGTGGACTCTTAATTTAAAGAAATAGTGGATGAGAAAGCTGTAACACACTCACTGAAACAGCAGAATTGGTGTCCACCAAGGAGCCTGGTAGCCTGGATGACCAAATGTGAAAGAACGTGGGTCCCTGATTAAGAGTCTGTGACAGCTGGGTTGGGTGAGTGAGTGTTTGCCTAGCACATGATGGTCCTGGATTTGATCCTAAGCACAGGACAGGGGGCACCTCCAGCCAATGAGCACAGGCACTGGAAGTCAGTGTCTGCTTTGACATACAAGAACAATAGACAGTTTATTAAACCTGTTTCTAAGCTCCTGTTAATAATGAGAAATTAAACTACATGATTCTCACCTGATCCAGTGTGTCAAATAATCCTAACTTAGGAAATGTTTCTCAGTTTACCAGGTAAACAAGTGATCCCCTGTGCTTTTTGCACAGAGATCATTACTGTGTATGCTGTACCTGTACATATGTACCTTTCCCCTAATATAAAATCTAAATGTGAATGAGTTGTATTCAAACACAGACTAATTCACATATTTGTCAACTTTAATTCATTCTTGGAATGATTGTCTCACCAACACAAAGCAGAAATTTAATCTTTACAACCTTTTGGTCTTTCATTCATTTGTTAACAATATCAAATAGTAATTTCCTTGAAATTTTTATTTCTTTCTTTCTTTTTTTTTTTTTTTTTTAGGTTTTTTGAGACAGGGTCTCACTTTGTGGTTCAGGCTGGCCCTGAGCTCAGCCTCCAACTCACATCACAGCAATCCTCCTGCCTCTGCCTCCCGAGTACTGGGATTACAGGCGTGAGCCACCATACCCGGCACTGTGGTATGTGGTACTGGTTGCTGCTGGGTGTGAGTCTCCACGCCCAGTATGGTATGTGGTTACCGGGGATCGAACCCGGGTCCTTGCACTTGCAAGACAGGCGCCGGAACCACTGAGCTAAATCCTCGGCCCGAAGTTTTTGTTTCTAAAATGGAACATTCACACTACTTTTATCCAACTATAGCACTCAATGTTTGACTATATTTTGTAATTCCATATCTAAATTTATTATTTTTATGACTGTATGATTTCTTAAATTTAAATCTTTATTGGTACATGATGAATATCCATCAGCATTGCATTCAGCATTGAGAGTTTGTACCAGAATATGACATGACTTGATTCTCATTTTTCTCCTCCCCCCCACAACCCCCACTCCCTATATACATAATCTTTGTTTTCTTTTTTCTTTATTACTGTCACATTCTTTTTCCCTCATTATTTACCCCTGAACCTTCTTTCCTTTTAAATATTTTCTATTAAATGAGTTACAGTATGTATAGTTGATATTGTGAAAGAGACTATATGATTTTTGAGGTAAAAGTTAAAATTAAGTAAGAATCTGAAAGATGATAATACTCAAAAGTGACTGGTTTCCATATATATATATATATATATATATATATATATATATATTTATCATACATATTTTCTATAGCTTCTTTTACGTGTTTATTTAATTATGTTTTATATAATAATATATTATGTACATGATTCACAAAGATCTAAACATATATCTATAATTGGAACGTGTAATCTATAGATATGCAATGCATACTCTATACTCAGGGATGGAAGGATCCTGGGTCTTTTATTCTACTGAAGCTAAAGAAAATAAATGCATTAATCAAGGTCACAGAAAAACAATCCCAAATATCATGACTTCTGTGCAAAGTTTTTCCTACTTAGTATTTTGATTTTACATCCTAGGCATTAGACATGGAGCATAAACTGTAAATGCTTCCTTTTCACCCCAGTTTTCCGAGGATATGTCTGCTGCTATTTGGATTCTTATCATAAGGCTCGCTTTTGGAAGCACCAATTGCCATTTTAATGCAACTTACTGATCATGCAGACAGCCAGCCTCTCATAAATCATGTAAAGTACCTGAAAATATGATTTATGAGCTAAGTTATGGGAAATGGGGTCCTTTAATATTCTTAACCCTTCAGGATGTTGTTACCTATCACAGTCTCCTCTTGATTCAGCGGAAGGTGGGCCTGAATGCTTCGGTCCCACAGGCCTTCTGCCTCTACCCCCCACTATTGCTGACCTTTCCCCACTCACTTGCATCTGGAAAGAAACTGCAGCTTTTTTAAGTTCATCAACTGACTCTGAATTCTTCATGCTGATGCTCACTGTGCTCCTGGCTCTCACAGAACATGTTCCTGAGGCGTTGCCTCACATGGTAATTAAAGAGCTGCACTTAATAGCATCGTACTGTAGAATTAAAAGAGCTGAGGTCTTAGAGCTCGTTGCACAAGACAGTCCATGAAAGACCCTAAAAACCCAAGATGAAACTAATTAAACCATATACCTTATTGAAAAGAAATATGGGGAAAAAAATGTCTGTAATATGCAGTAAATGAGGCCCATAACTCATTGAAGCCTCCAGTGAGTAATGTGTTAAATTCATATTTCACATTTTTTAAATCTTTTTGTCTATTAACCCTTTTATTTTTGCAGGAGAGTTTATAGGAACAAAATAGCTCTGTTTTCATTAGTATATTTACATATGCAAATAAAAATCATATACCAATTTTTTTTACCCTCTCCCTTATGGCTCAATATATTACCGCTTCACCAAACCAACAAATTAAAAACAATTTCCAATTTCTTCCACAAATACCTAGTGGCTAAATGTTATTAATGCATTTGTCTGAAAGGCACAAATTCAAACATTGCTCAGTTAGGGAAGAAGAATATACAGTACTGATTGCCTGCAATCAGTTTCGGTAATCTATATTTTCTTCACGGAGGTGAAAGTTTATCTCACCATGGAACAACAGTTATAATTTGGCTTCTACCATTCATCAACTCTGGTATTTCAGAGCCTGAAATCATCACTTTCAGGATCTATGGAGTTAGCAAGCTGTTGACTATTTCCTATTTAGCATATTCCTTTTAAAAAAATGTTTGCCTGCACATTATGGGTTTATCTTCTGTCTGTAAGAGACCCTAATAAATCACATTTGCTTTCAGCTATCATAGATTATTAGGCTTTTACAATCATGAAATAAACCCAATAGTCTATTGCTATTTTCAGAAAAATCACTAGGCATTTTCTTCTTTGTAAGAGTGCATGGCTCCCTCATTTTTTAGGAGGGTAGTGTTACATGTAGGCTCTGTCAGCACATTGCTCATACAACAATAAGGCTTCCCATCCATTACAGGCAGAGGGGAGAGGGCAGAAGTGGGCAAAGAAGAAAGAGTTCCCTGTACTCAGGGACTGAGTCCGTTTCCTCCTTCCTCAAATAAAACAACTGAAGTTTATCTCACAGTGTGAATCTCTCAAATTATTCCCTTTCACCCTTTCTCCTTTCATGTACAGTAACTGCCAATAGTCATTTGGAAAACAACGCTTTGAAATCATTTAAGTTTTAAGAGAGAACATGAAGTCCATCAGACAAAATGAAGCCCCTAAAGCAGATTTATGGGAATTCTTCCTCAACACAATTACTGCAATTAGATACACATATACCTTTGTGTCCTTAATATTACAATTTTCACGGGGTAATGATTTGAAGGAGTTCCCTGCTAGAAATAGATCTAAAATGCAGGGTTTTGATGACATTCTTAGCAAAACTAATTGTGTGAGCTGAAAACAAGGTAATGAGGACAGGTGTGAAGGTCAATATAATTATTAATTTCTGAATCTGGGTTCGTATTTGCAAGGGCCTCACATATAAGTTACAATTTATAACTGATAGAAAATTCAGCTTTGGTTTTTCCAGAGCCAAAAATTGGTTTACAAGCTCTATATGATGCTTTTCCAATGGTGTCCCAAAGCGAACTTTATTTGTCAGAGGAACAAAACCAAGCTTACTTTCTTGTTGACACTTCATCATATCGAAAGATGCAGATGTGGAGAACAAAAGAAACATTTGGCATGATCATGAGCAATGCGCACATTGCAAAATGCAGGACATAAAAATCATATTTATCCGTTTGAGAAGAGACAGGCATAAAAGGGAACGAATACAAGGAGGAATTGTGGTGTTTACATTTCTAATAGTCCTGAAATTATTAGATAGCTATTTTCTTGGCTCTTTTTCCCCTATCAGTTTCAGACTGTCTGTACATCTTGTGTCATAATTGTTGTGAAAGGACTTTATTCCAAACAACATTCATTTCCAGGTTTTTATGTGTCAGCTCCTGGATGATCACTATGCTTCAAAATGATAGGAGATCCACAAACAGTATTTCCAAACTCTATTCACTTAACTTGGCGAGAGTAAATCAACAAGGGTAGAGGTGCTGATTAAAGGCATGCTTCAATGGAAAATTATTCCAAAGCTAAAGTTAATAGGAACCATTCAACTAAACAAATTTGGAGACCTCAGGGGAAAAACTGGCATGTAATAACATTAAAAAGTATAACAGGATCTTTTTTCTTCTTTTCTTTTCTTCCTCTTTCGCTGTTTATCTCTCTATCCTTTTCACATTGCCCAATAATAATGCATATTTGCCTTTATATTTCACATCTTTGACAGCTTCTTCTTTATTCTTTTTTTAAAAATGTGCTTGTTGAAGCAATTCAGCACAATACTTTGGTATCCCATAGAGAGCATGTACTGCAAGTTCTCTAAGTTGTAATTGTCCAACAGGTTTTTGAAACTAATTGGCTAATTCAGAAAGTCTTGTTCTCCATAGGCTTAACTAACCCTTCCTCCTCTGCAGGGCTGTATTCTGCTGTCAGTATGCTGTGTGTCCCAGCTTATTTATTCCCCTTGACATTGAGACCTGCATCATTCCAGTTGCTAAAATTTTTTCTTCTGGAAACAAACATTTAAAATCCCAATTTAAAAATACTGCTTAACTTAAAACATACAAAGGAAAAGGAAATCACACACACACACACACACACACACACACACACACAAACACAGACACATACCTTATACTGACAGCTTGTCTCTCCCTATTTTTCATCCAAACAAGCAGAGCTCTGTAAATCTTGTCCAGAAGACACAGACTGAAAGAATTAATCAAAGTGTTGTTTATGAGCTGCTCAGAGCAGATTAAATGTTGTGTTGACAACACAATTTGCAAATTATCTATCAACATCAACAGACATACAGAAATGAGCCAAGCCAATTGGATACCTTTGGACACAGGAGGCCCGTGTCTTTCCTAGTTTTGCTTCCAAATCCCAGTCTTTTTGAGAGAGCTCTATCCAACATTATTTGCAGTCTCTTTGCTGCAGATGAGTTCATTTACAATTTATTTTGGACAATGCGAGTTTTATTTCTGCCACATACAGATCAAATTTCTCATCCTTTCTCACCACAATCTTCCTTCCCAACCCCACTCCCTACCCCAAATGGGATACCTTATTTTGGACTCACAAGTTCCCTGTCACTTAAAAATACCTGCAGGAACCATCCACTGAAATCATCACACCTTCTGGTATTGAGAATTTTCACACCTCCGACATACAAAGTCAGTCTGTGTGAGTAGAAGCGTGGTGTGTCACTTGCCAGATCAGCTGTGTCTGAAATTTGCCCCTGTAAAGTTCTGAGTGATGTTCAATTTTATTGATATCTTTCACAAGGATTTTACCTGCTCTTACTGATGAATACTAAGGTCGTTTCACATTTTGACTAGTATGAATAACACTGCTGTGAATATAGATGGGCAAGTCTTGTGGACCTATGTTTCTAAAAATTATTATCTAAGGGTGAAATGTTACATCACCAACTACCTTTATGCACTGTATTATAAAACTGAAAAACTGATTTTCAGTAATATTCTATAATCTAATCAATAAGCTCTGATAACTCCATTTGTTTACATACTTAAGAGCACCTGAAATTTTTGATCCTTTATTTTTTAGCTGTTCCATAAAATGTGAAATTTTGTCTCATAATGGCTTAATTTGTGTTTATCTAATACCTACTCATGTGTGACATTCGATGAATTTATAGCTCCCTATCTACCTTTTCTAGTGAAAGTTTCTGGTGAATATCTTTATTCATTTTAAACTGATATTCCAGCCTTTTATAAATGAATTGACAAGTTTTCTTTTAAGGTATTCTGTGTATAAGTCTGTTGTCAGAATTATACATTGGGATTATTCTCTTTGTCTGTAGCTTGATTTAATTTTGTAACCTGTCTTTTAAAGAACAGATTTCACTTTACATTAAGTTTAACTTATCATTTTTAGATAGTGTTTTTCTATATATAATGCACAATTATTTTGCCAACCTCAAATTAGTGAAAAATTTTTTCTCTATTTTCTTCTACAAGATTTAGTTTCTTGGTATACAGATTAGAATTTGTATTAAAATACATACTATAAGTGATTCATTAGTTTTCATGGGAATTGTATGAAACCTAGAATCCAATTTGGAAGGAACTGACATCTGAAAAGTAAAGAATCCTTAATCCATTGTATTAATCAGCTTCCACCTTACTAAGGTAGCATACCAGATACCTACATATTCAAGAAGAAAGGGTTGAATCTTGGTCACAGTTTTAGGGGATTTGGTCTATGACTGACTGACTGCAAGCTAAAAACATCATAGCAGAAAGGCAGAATAGAGCAAAGATGCCATTTCATGGTGGCCAACAGCACAGAGGAGGAACAGTGCCAAAGAGGAAGGGGTCAGGTATTGACCTCAATGTCACCCTGCCAAGCCCCTTCCAAGCAACCCAGGAGTACACTTCCTATTCATGTGGGCAGATCCCCAGTCAATCAAATTCATGCAATGAGCTTCACAACCAAAGTATGTGCTACTCTCTACTTTGTAATTTCTTTGTCAGTCTCAATGTACTAGTCTCACCCTAGGCGCGCGCGCACACACACACACACACACACACACACACACACACACACACACACATTCTGTATCTGTTAATATATATATATATATATATATATATATATATATATATATATATTTGACATAAATATGTATGTATCACAAGTAGGTATAAGTTTTTATTGGTATATGTCTGTGGTGCATAGTACTTACATTCATCTGGGGAATGTGCCTAGGGAAGTAACACATTTTCATTCATTTTTTCATCCCTTTCCCTGCATGTCCATCCCTTCCTTCCTTCCCCATTCACAAAAGATCTATTATATTTCTATTTTTTCCTTTCAGTTATTTTTTTTCTTTGAATAAAGGAAAAGTGATTCAGTGTACTAGGTTTTCATGCTGTTGGACAGATTTGTTACCAGATTAATTTCATGCTATTCTTATTTTTGTTACATTATTACTCTCTTTTATAAATATATTAGTATATGATTGATTTTGTTATACAATTTGTATTCCAGACCTTGCTAAATTCACTTTATCAATTCCAGAAGGCATTTGTGGATTGCTAAAGATTCTCTAATATTATTTCCTGTATATGTACACTCTAAATAATCACAAAATTACATATTTACTTGTAACCTGTTACATATATGTCCATCTATCTAGCTATCTATTTATTTTTGTTGTACTGGCCAAAATATTCAGTGTTACATTGAACAAATGAGTTATTTTTCCTTTTCCTTGTACTTGGAAAGAAAAATTTGTTTTTTCAAACATTATGAATGATATGAAGTCTTAGAATTGTAATGCTCTTCTTATTAAATTCAAGAAATTTCTATTCCTAAATGCATGCTTATTTGTTTTATTTATTTATTTATTTATGTTGTTGTTGTTGTTTTGAGATAGGGTCTCTCTTTGAAGTTTAGACTGGCCCTGACCTCCCTATGTAGGTAACCAAGGCCAGACTCAAACTCACAGTGACCCTCCTGCTTCTGCCCCCTGAGTGCTGGTATTACAGGCATGAGACACCATGCTGGCATTAATGCTTGATTATTTAAACATTAGTAGTTGTTATGACTTTTAATTCTCTATCTGTTGATATCACATTTTTCTTTATCCTCTTAATATGCAAAATTATATTTCTTCATTTTATTTTTAATGTTTAAAACAACCACGTATCCCTTGGATGATATTTTTTCTATAATTTAAAAAAATAGATTATAGTTTCCAATTCTACAATATTTTACAGATAATTTTTACATCTATTTCTGTGAGAGATGTTTTTCTTTTTCTGTTATATATTTGCCAACTTTGAGTATCAGTTACCAGGATTATATTCACTTCATTTCTAACTTGATAATTTCCACTTATTTTTGTTCAAATTTATTGACTTTTCATTCTGTCATATCCAATTTGCAGTTAAGTCTATATACTTTTTCACTTTGGCTATCATATTATTTGATCCCAGAATTTAATTTTTGTGTAATTTCATTTCTCTTTGGAGTGTATCTATCTGTGTATGTCAACATTTTCTAATTATTTGACCTTATTTTAACCCTTTGAATATTTACATTCATTGATTTATAGTATTTGCTAACTCCAATATTAGAAAATCTAGAACATGATTTCTAAAGTCCATTTCTCTTTACTTGTAACTGAGTTGGGCTCTTCTTTTTCTCTTTATATCTATTTTTTATTGGACATTGTGAATAGTTGATTCTTTTCTTGTGAAAGTTACACATTTTTGTTCAAATACCAATTGTAATGATGAGCTGACCATCTTTAAAGTGCAAAGCTTTGCTCTGATTGGTTTTAGATAGATCTGTGAAAAGCCAAAAACTTTCTCTCTGAAATTCTCATATTGAAGGTTTTATCCCTCAACTCTCAATTCTTAACATTATCTTAGAGCTTGTTTTTTGTTTGTTGAAGGCTGGTCGTGAGTACAACTGACTCAGATACGGCTTCCCCTTCTGAGGGAAAGAAACTCCAGGGGAATATTTATTGTCATAGAGCCTCACTCTGTAGAATCTGAATTATATTCTAAAAATCCTTCTCCCTGTGGGCCAGAATTCTCAGCATTCTTCAAATCCTTGTACTTCTGTTCCTTTAGATGCATAGCGGCTGTCACTGACCTCTCATTAGCTTGAATATCCCATTCTGTCTATGTGAAAATAGGACTTTCTAGCCACAGAATTCTAATTTATCATGAAAACTGTCTCAAATGCCCTCTCCAATTCCAGTTGCTGGGTTAGACAGTTTTCTGTTACTGTAACAAATTATTCAAAAGTAATAATCTTAAAGAAAGGAAAGGTTTACTTCAGCTTGCAGTTTTAGAGATTTCAGTTCATGATTAAACCCTTTGCTGCCGGGCAGGTAGCAAAGTATTATGTCATGGCAGGATTCCAGAATGGAGGGAGATGCACTCTTTAAGGTTTCCAGAAAGAAAAAAGTCTAAAGTGCAGGTTCATGGTCCCAGGATCACCTTCGAAGACCTTCCTCCATATGACCACAGTACTTCCACATTGGTCCAAGTTGGGAGTAGTTCCTTGATCTCAAATACTATCAAATTAGAACCTGGGCCTTCAATATATATCCTTTTGAGAACAGTCCAGGCCTAAACTATAGTAATCTTATAGTTAGATCTTAACATCTTCAGCTCTTCCGAAGTCTTTCTTCTTTTATAGATCCTGGCTGCTTAGAGGACAGTAGAGATATTGTCCCAGGCAAAGAACCAGACAACACATGAGGTTGCTTTTATAATTTTACTGTCCCTAAGCATTTTCTTTGTGATTTCTATTATTCAAAGCTTCATATATTCTCTCCAGGTTTATGATTGTTTTTGGTTGATTGTGATGTAATGTTCATGTTTTATACTTAATTATATTTTCAGTGTGGGTTTTAACAAATTTTAGTGTATCCATCAAGCTTATAAATAAGGTATTTAGTCTTCTTTACACGTCAAACCAGGCTGCCTTGGGTATTGATGTAATCATTGTATTTATTATTATTATTATTATTATTATTATTATTATTATTAATGTTTTTAGTTAGCCGAATAGCTTATTTATTTTTTCTTTTACCCAGGTGTCATTAATGAGTTCTTTCTTATAGTATTTTCTTTCCCTTATGTAAAACACCCATTATATTAATTTCTTTAAAAGTTGCAAAATATGTAGGAGCAGATCCTACAAAATGCTAGTTAAAATTCATCATAGTTCCTATTTTTTTAAATCCCCAAAAGAGTTTAAGTAGTATAGCTGTATAAGTCCAAGATTAAGAGTCAAGAGACATTTTATAACTTTACAAAGGGTCAGTGTCTTGATCTATGAAGATTCTAGAGCTTTTGTGAATTGTGAATTTTAAAACGCTTTCTGAAAACTACTTCTGTTGTCATAAGACAATAATTAAAATGTTTCCTTTTTGGAGAAAAAGGACTTAAGAACAAAGAGTAGAGGACTTCTTTCTGGCTATTACACATCATCAACATTTAATTTATCAATACAGTTAATACCAAACACAATCTGTGTCTGAGAAAACAAAATTCAAGTTTGTGTCATTGAAATATCAAGAAAGCAGCCTATAGTATCAAAAATACCAAATGTATTGGGAAATGTCATGAAATAAAATGAGATGTACCAAACGTTCAGGTTGTTGAAGGAGAAATGATAAGGATAAACTATAGTCAAGTAGTCCTGATTAACAGTTCAACCTGGTTAATTATTCATGTTTACCTCCACTAATAAGCAGCCATAATACATAAACCCTCATCAAGTGTCAAGCAGAATGGTGACCACCTACTGTATATGTGACAGCGTTGTGTGTCCTCTTTGCACAGAAATCAAAGCTTAGAAAACATGTTAGATTGCCCTTAACATGGTCCTTATCTTCCATGGTGTCCCTGTACCCTACAATCTCCTCTGCTTCAGTGTGGGTGAGATCTGTGATTTGTCTTCAACCAGATATGTCAAAGGTGATGAATTGCTCCCACGAATACAGTACATTGCATATGTCTCCATCTTACTAACAAACTCTCTATTGGGAGCTTTCAAGAAGCAAGTTGTCATGAATATGCCAGCTGCAAAGAAATTAATTGTATTACTGACCTGAAGGACCCTATAAATGGATCGTTTTCCAGTTGATCCTCTCATGAAATCTCTAGCCTGACTTCTATCACTTAGCTACACACTAGTGAGGCAAGGGGCAGAGGACCCAGTTAAAATATGTCCCAACTCCTTGACCCACAAAAAGCCTGAGGTAATTAATAAAGCCACATTATTTTAAGCTGCTGAATTTCTGGTAATTTGTTATCAGCAACAGATAACTAACACAAGAGGCAAATTAAGTTGTAGAAGGTCATACAGATCAGAAACAGCAACAACAATATCTGAGTCAGGCATTTCAATTTGAGATGTTAACTTTTTACTAGTATTTTATATGAAATCTCACTCTTCCACTCTCCAATACCCAAACTCCTGCTTGTAAAACTTATTAATGCCATGGTGTCTGTTATGGTTTTGTGTCCTCCCAAAGCCTCACGTATCTTGTCATTTGTTGCTTGCTACCTTCTCCTCCCTCCCCATGAATTGTTTCTCCTCTGCAACACCACCCTGCCTTGGAGCCAGGCCATTATGGACAGAAGTCTCTACAAACTGTGAGCTAAATAAACCTTTCCTCCTTTAACTTGAGCTGTTTTCAATTTTGTCTCAGCAATGAGAAAAGTAACTGAGATGGCATCCCAATGTGATCACTAGTTTCAAATAATTTTGAACCTTGTCTATAGAACCTGCTTTTCTTTTATGTGAAATAACAACAAAATCTCCATGTATGACTAATAATGACTGATAATTTAAACCAACATTTAATTGAGCTTACCACTGGTGAAGAACTGTGTTACAGCTTTGTTTGCATCTTCCCCAAATCACCATGTGGTCATAGGTGGGGCTTATCAGAGATGGCCAGATATAGGGTGAGTGATGGTGGGATTAAGGGTATAATGTTGAGGTTAAGGATATGATGCTGGAATTAAATGTCCCCACCCTGAGTGTGAGTGTTACCCACCTTGAGGGGTATATATTAGGTGAAATATAAGGGACAGAAATAGAGATGCTACCTTGTCTTGTTGCTTGCTGCCTCCTGCCTTCCCTGCTTGTCCATGGACTATTTCTCCTCTGTGATGTCCCTGGGCTGTGCCACCCTGCTTTTGAGACAACTGACTGTAGACTGAAACCTCCACAAGCTGCAACCTGCAGTAAAATTTTCCTTCTTTAACTGTGAGTATTGAGTATTTTGTCTCAGCAACGAGAAAAACGAAACAAACGGTTCTAGGGAAGCTACATGCATTTTCTCATTTAATCCTTTGACATTCCAGGTACAGAAAAACATTGCAAGCTGTAGGTTTTACCAAATCTACTAAAAGTCGTATATCTATTAAATAACAAAGTAAACTTTAGAACCAAAGTGGGTTTTTTTTTTTATCCTAACACATGAAATATTGAAGTTGAAGACAGAGATTCACCATCTGACCTAGATGGTAGAAAAAATTTGTAAATGATGTAAGCTGTAATATCTAGCCTTTAATACAATATGCATGTATTTTTCTAAGCAAGTGGATACCTTTAATTAATTACCACAAATACTATGCATTTGACTGGGTAATATAATATTATTATTCTGATTAATTTCACTTTCACTCTACCATTATGTACTTTTAAAAATATGTTTCAGGCACACTACTGAAACCCCAAGACATTGGACTTCAAGGAACTTACAGTCTCCTGAAGGGAAAAAGAAGTGAATCAACTAATTCTAATTATGTTACAAGTATTAAAATCTTCCTATATGTACTCTTTCTTGTGTACTGGTAAGATACCAAAATTAGCTTCCTTGCTGATATGTAAACTACAAATAACAGAAAACCTATTTAAGTGGTGACTTACTTTGAAAGGAAGATATTATTAGCACTGAAAATATAAAGATAAATTTGAGTTTTAATGAAGTGATTAAAAAGAGCAATATGCCCATTAGGAATTTAATCGAGGCATGTAGATTTTTTAAAACTTGCTTTGTTTTTAGAAAGAAAAGAATACTAATATAACAAATAGCCATTTCAATGGGGTATACCTGATTAGCTCAATCAGAGCCACAGATTATAATAAATACAAGTACTTGTATCTTCGGGGACTTTGTGGTTCCTCCCAACACTTTCCCCATTTTGTCTGTCTCTTGGAGCAGCCTTTCTTCTTGTGTGTGTATTAACCAAACAATGTACTTATGACAGCCTCATCTTCTTTGCCAGCAAGACGCTCTAACAAGAAAACTGTTCAATGGGTACAAACAAAACTCCTAAAAGTATTTAGAGGCCATTTCTCCATCATGAATAATCCAGTCTAGGAGGAAGACATAACAATGAGACCAACCAGGATATGGCCTTTAATGACACTGCAGAGTACTACATTAAGTCCATTTCATTCCTAGTCTTTCCATTATGCAAATCAACCATTTCCCTCTTTAAACCAATATAAGTTTATTTTTTTTTAACTGATAACAAACATGGCTGAATGTGGTAAAGTCCTAAATCACCTATTTGAAAAAAAAAAAAAAAAAATTCAGTTTTGGATGTCTACCTCCAAAGCAATCATATGATAGCAGATGATCAGGAAGCACTAGTACAAGGGCCGATATCTGAGTCATCCAGGTTGGAACCAGAGTGCAAGATGTGATCCTCTCTTGCTAGTGCTCTCTTGCTAGTACATATGTCCCTTTGTAGTCTCTTTGAACACTGACTAGGACTTGCCAACTGCCTAACTAACAGTATGTGATTTCCAAGGTATAATCATAAAATCAATGGAAGTTTCACTGTATTTCCTTGGATCTTCCCCTCATGGAGGAGATTGCCACCATGCTGAGCAGTAAGCTTAAACATCCCTGTGGCCAACTTTCTGAAAGCCTTCAGTCAAAATCACCAACTAAGCTATTTCCAACTTCCAGATCTACAGACATAATAAACAAGTGTAATTATTTTAAGCTACTAAATTTTTTATATTAATCAATCTTTTTTGAAAAACATAAATGAAGCACATTTCCTCACACACACTTTACACTCGACAACATAGTAGGAATTAAGAGACTGTTTTAAAAAGATAAATTACATAGTTCAAAAAAATCTATGAAGTTATCTGTTTATCCCCTTCTGTAATCAAAACCTGTACATAATGTATGTAAGAAAAATGAACATAAATACTAATTTGTCATGCTTAGAATATGGTTATATCTCAAGGCTTAATTCTAGCTTTAATTCTTATAGCAAAATTTGAAAAATTTCCTCTTGTTGGACAAATGGAGTGTTTCTGGCTCATTGATAAGCAGTTTACATTTTAGGATTGTAAAGATGATCCTATGAATGGTTTGTGAGATGCCAAAAAGGAGGAGAGCTGATACAGTAATCAATCAGCAGCTAGTAATTTTGTGTAATTAACATTTGGAATGGAAAATCATTGCTCAATAATCCGTAGGAACATCTAACTATTATGGAACAGAAATGTATATTGTCTATTTAAGACAGAAGAGGCAAACAACAGTAAGGCCTATGAGTTTTGTCAAAGATCTACATAATTAAAAGGTTAAAACAAGATATTTTTCTCTCCTATAAAGCAGCTACACAAGGAATAATTAGGTAATACGTCAGGATATTTTTAACATAAAACAAAATAAAATTGATAATCATGTTTACTGGTTCTATAAGATAATTACTCTAATATGTGAAAAACAAACTTCCATAATATAGTCAGTAACTCACTGGGGGACCAGGAGCATCTAACGCTGATGACTTCATTAAGCTATTCAATTGCCTTTGGTTAAAATTAACAATTGGTGTTACACTACCCGACAATAGACACTTTTCATCAGAGCCGTTGGTTAAAAATACAACAGTGATGTCTTTCTTATCGCCACTTCCACAAGAAACTCATAAGAATAGCGCTTCCTCAGCCTAAAAGCTGGAGAACCTCACTTCTGAGATAAGAGAGGTTGTGTTCATCATGACATAATGTGCAATATTAGGAAGACATTTTTAGCAATAATAGGATCTACTTGGAAATGTCGAGGACAATTTAACAAACGTGTCCAGATACTGACTTGTATGTTAAACACTTCTTCAAAACTGGTCATTCCATGTACAGCTGCTGTCTAACTTGTGCTTGGCTTTCAGCTTTAGATAATAACATGTAGCTGTTCTTTCTCTCTCCATCTCCAGCAACAAAAATGACATTTAACAACCAAAAGTCTAAGAAAAAAACTGTTTCAATCTGGTTTTCTAAGTCTAATAATAATTCTCTTTATTTTCCTTCTTTCTCTTTCTTGCCACGTTTCTTGTTAGCAGGAAGAGACGTATTAACCTGGGAGGCATCCGAGAGAGTTCTAAGCAGTTCACTTAGACTGACTCACTTTAGTGATACAACAATCTCAAGAAACACTGCACTATGTTCCCATTTTAGGGATCAGACACTGCATCACAGGAAAGTAACCAATAAGCCTTCACATTTCTCTCCACATCTTATACACACAGTGCACAATTTATTAGAATTTTTCCACTTTTAATGTGAATTCAAGAAATCAAAGTTCTGAACAGAGCTGTTTGACCTTTTTGGGGTGAGATGACCTGTTTTGCTGTTGTTACTGCTCTTTTGTTTTTCTCATCTTTTAAAACAGGCTTTGAAAAATTTATCCTACGATTTAGAGCAAATATGTATCCTTGTTCATATGTGTACAAATCTGGAAATTACATGTTCTATGATGTTTTAAGTGAAAAGAGAAATCTAATTTTAGTTACATTTAAAAATAAATTTTAGAAATTGAAACTTCCACACTAGGAGCCATCTAAACTATGTTACCTTGTCGGTGTTTTTAAACTCTTCTTGAGTACAAAGGAAAGAAAGACAGCAAACAAGACTCTTAAGAAGAATACCAAATTTTAAGAAGAAAACACTTTTAAACCTATTACTTAATCTTCTGGCCCTTAAGTAAATGATAATTATTATAATTAGGTCCTGACTGTAGAGAACTTTATGGCTTATAAAACTGTTCTCAAATCCCTTTGTTATTTCATGCTTAAAATTATCCTGTGATGAAGAAAATTCAAGCATAATCATGCCAACATTGCATATGGACAATTATTTGCCTATCAGCCCTTTTTTCAAAATATTATAATTGTAATTAATAAATGTTTGCAACACATGATTATGTGTAATACTCAACATGGGGAGCAGTATGTGGATATAACCCATTTAATTCTGTTTGCATCTCCTCCCCCATCCTTTCCCCTTCCCTCCATATCTTGGTACTTTTCCCACTTGCAAAAGATCTGTCTCTGTTTCTTATTATTTATCTTTCATTTGCTCTTTATATATATGTATATAAGTTTTGAAAGAAGAAGAACCAGTCTTGATAGACTGGTTCATAAAATATCCCTGATCTTGATATATTACAGGAAATAGAGTAAGTACTCAATAGGTAACTGCTACATGAATAAGTGGATTAGTCCACTAATGAGTTAGTGCACAAGTCAGAGGTCAAGATTTTGGCCTCCAACCTCAGTGCCAGGGCATGAAGCACAACCCTGAAGCTTAAAAAGGTTGGCACTGTGGCCATGGTTTTTAGTGTCTCTGAGTTTTAGGTTCTTCCTATGAACATAAAAATAATAATAGAGTCTACCTCTCTGTGGAAAGCTGTAAATGAAAAGGGCAAACACATGTAAAAGGCGCTTAGCGAGCCTAACATGATAAGTGCTCATTATACATTTGGTGAATAAATGGATCATATAACAACTAAGTGAACTAATCCTCAAAACAAGTCCTGATTCTGCAGAAGTTTCCTCTATTGAGGTTTACCCAGGAGTTCTGTGAATCCTGTGAAAGCCACACTCCTTGGCTGCACTTACAGCCCAGAGCTAGTGGACTGACTCAGACACTGGGCAAACCCTGAAGAAGGCCAAGCTGTGGCTGGGGCTCCTCCCATATCCAAGGCACCGTTTAGTGATGACGCTATTTAGCCTCTTTGGAACCACCCTAATTCTGCTGGTGCTATCTAACTGGGATCCTAAAGGATGCAGTTAAATTTAAATATTTTTTGATTATTTTAAATTGTGTACTTAGCAGACTGCATGTACCTTGAAGGCAAAGATTAGTTCAGTCTCGCTCATCAGAACTTTACACATTTCTCTGACACTTAGTAAATGATCTATAAAT
Source organism: Petromus typicus (assembly GCA_004026965.1). Taxonomy (NCBI): domain Eukaryota; kingdom Metazoa; phylum Chordata; class Mammalia; order Rodentia; family Petromuridae; genus Petromus; species Petromus typicus. The sequence continues at coordinate 82,205 of PVIR01003242.1, forward strand.
ATTTGTTGAATGAGTGGACATCTTCCAGACACCTAGGTATCTGCAGAGCAATTTTGTGCTTTCTAAAATATTTTATTTAAAAATTATAAATTCATTTCAGAGCTGTAATAAAAATATCCTACCTTATCAAGTATACTGTATTCCCAAGTTTTACATACTGAATACGACCAATATAATGAATCATACTGTCAGATGCAAAAGTATATCTATAGGCTTGAATAGCATATTTTTACCATTTTTGCATTCATTTATTCCCTCATAAAGCACCTCCTTGTCCCAGGAACCATCTAGCCACTAGAGATAAACAGGTAAATAAAATGGGCAAAGGTTTCTGCCTACAGAGAGCTTAAATTCTAATGGAGAGATAGAGAATAAACAGTAAGTCATGGTTTATTCTAAGGAAGTTAAACCCTATGGACTGAAGTGGTGTTTGTAGAGTGGTCAGGCAGTGTCCTAGGACGATGAGGAGAAATTTAAACTTGTAGCTAAGAAAAGAGTCTGCCTGGTGGATGGCTTTGGGATGCAATAGGATGACACCTGGAAAGAAATTACAGCTAACCCGTGTCTCACTGTGTAAATATTTTTGGATGGAGTAAAAATCTAAAGATGAAATGAAAACTAATAATGTTTTCAGACTATAATACAAGAGCTTAAACTTTTGATCTTGGGTGAGGATATGTTTTAGGACCAAAAAGCTATAATTATAAATGAAGTTTAGTGAATTGACTACATTTTGTTTGCATTATAGATATAACCTGCTCAATACTATCTAAAGAAAACATTCAAATAAATTAGATAATAAGTTGAAATGATTTCAACTGTCATCTATAAACACTGATTTGTAAGTTCTGTGTTCAGCAATAACCACCTAATTGGGCTAACAGAAGTATTTTTATGATAAATATTAGTAAACTGGAAAAATAAAATTATATCAACAAATTCCAAATTTAAGTTTTAAAATACTAACCATTTAGTTCCAACAGCTATCTGTCCATGTTGATTTTAGATTCAATAGTTTGGGCAACAGTTACAAAGACAAATGCATGAACTATAATAGTGACATGAAACAGGAAAAATTTTAAAAATGGGTTATAGAGACAAAACTGAAAATATTTTGAGAGTCGGAAGCATTGCATTAAATCTAAGTTAAAATTTAACAAGAAAAAGGACAGCATCACTATTTGGTTCCCCTGATAAACAACTATACAAGTAGGAACCTAGGGACAGTTTGGTTTAGCAGAGCACAAGTGAAAAGAACAATTATTTTAGCTGGGAACAGGCTCAGCGAGTTGCTGTGACAAGACGGAACTGCCCCCAAAAGAGCTGGTGTCATCTTAAGTTGAATTAATAAAAATAGATCTTGGCCAAATGAGAGAGTAATATTCTTTGTTCTCTGCTAGTCAGAATTCATGTAGAGAACTTATTCAACTTGAAGAGTCATGATTTTAAGACAAATGAGTACATTTTCAGGAGACATTTTATAAGTGGTAAAGGAATTCCAATGACTTAAATGAATTATTTTTCTTTAAAAAAAAAAAAAAGATGGGAGTTATTTACCTAGGAAAAGAAAAAAACTGAGGAAAGAAAACAAACTGCCTCACACCGGTTAGCATCAATGAGAAGAAGAATTCCAACAGTGTCTTGTGGTTCCAAGAGTAGGTTTGGAACGATGGATAAAATAAAGGAAAACAGATGTTAGCTTGATGCAATAGGATGCTAGATGGAAACTCAATCACAACACTTTTTGAAATTGGAAAACTGTAATTTGTGAGTTTGCCAGAAACTTCTGCCTTGTGTGTTACAAAATGGAGTTTGTCTGTGGAACAGAGCCACCCATAATTCAGGAAGAGATCCCTCTGGTGAATTCCCTTAGCCATGCAGCCAGAGATGTGCATCTGATTATTGCTCCTGAGGGAAGCCAGGTCTGTTGAAATATTTCAGAACCATTGAACCAGGAGATGTGCTGCTTACAATTTAGTATGTGATCTTTGGGTTTATTCATTCCTGCTAAATTTGCTCACAAGAGCACTGGATATTGGACAGAAATTAAATATGGAGTCTTCATTTTAACCAAGCAGCATGACTCATCTATGATGCCTGGGTCTGTATCCATTCAGTGACTATTTGGGAGTGACTAGGTCAGACGTATGGTGGGAAGGAGGAGTCTCATCCCACACAAGTCAGTTTCCCCGATGTGACTTTTTCAAGTATTATCTCTGTCCTTACCTCTGTCCTCACCTCTGTCCTCACCACCTATGAAGGTCCCACCACAACCCACAGTTGAATCCGGTGCCTCCTTTTCACCCCTTGCATATTCAGACCTCGTTATTATTTCAACTACTGACATTTGTTCTCCACATCCTCCCTTTGCTTCTTCAAAGACTTTGTCATGTTCTTATACTTTGTGCACTTGAGTTTATGTTCTTCAACCCAATTTTTGTCTGCTTTTATTTCTGCAACTCTCCAATACATACAGTGCTTAGCAATAAGAGACGCACAATAAATATTGGTGAATGTGTGAAGAAGAAATTCTGGCATGTCCGGACTATAAGGTACAAGTAGTTGTGCTCATTCAGGGACTGAAGGGTGTTCCAAGCTGAGCTGGTGGTCAGGCTCAGGATGACTCTGAGTAATAACTGGTCTACACGTTTCCCTACAGGGGCACAGTTTGGGCAGAGGGTCCTCCTCTCTTCGGGACAATGGCTGCAGACTAAGGTAGACCCTTTCAATAAACAGCGGTGCTCTGTAAATTAAATCCAAGTCAGCCATGAGTGAAAATTTCAGTTGGGAAACAATGTGGCCATGGATGTGGCTGTGGCTGCTAAGGAAAGTGACCTCCAAAGCTGAATTAATTGATGACAGTATGGGTGACAACATCATACGATGAAAAGTATTTTGAGTGTTGCTAATACTGGAAGTTTGTGTGGCCAGATCACAGTGTCTGCCATGTTATCCATGTTGTGTCAAGTGGCTGCTGGGCCTGCCTCTTCCTACAGATAGCTCTACCACAGTCTGCCACCACTCCTCTTCTCCTTACTGAGAAGTCTATCAGGAGCAGATTGACCTGGTTGCTGTGCCTATTCAGAACCCCTGTCAGTACCTGCAAATGTCCTGGCCACCTCTGTTGCCACAGCTGCTGCACCCATCCTACACTCCTGTTAGGGTGCATGGGTTTCACCCAGCTGATAGGGTTATAAAAGTGCCAAGTAAGGTTGAGAGTCCTCAGGTAATCCCTCCATAACCTGGAACTAGACTGTTATTAAAACTGGCCTGGGAAATGTGATGAACATTAGTCAGTGAGGGAGCCGTATTGGAGCCCCAGTTCACCCAAGTCCCACAGGGGTCCCACTCATTGGGGAGGAATGCCATCATAAAAAACAGTTACACGCTGGAGACTCTATATGTGTGTGCCTCTGCTGTGTGCTTCTCATAGGGAAGCCAGGCATTACTCGGGCCATACCAAAGCCACGCTACCCTACCGCACAGGAGGCTGTGGCTGTGGGCATAGAAGGTTTTGGTGGGGGAGGCTCTGTAGTGTGTATGAGGTGGAAAGGGGAGAAAGAAGTGGAGGCAGTGAGGAGCTAATTTTTAGTAAGTAGACCATCTTTAAATAGATGATTTTAGTATAAAAAGAGTCTAACCTCATTTTGTAGTGATATTGTACAGCTGGGAAAATAACACATTACCTACAGAAGAACAGTGAGAATGTGCTGATTGTGGGTATTCTGTAACTAGAGTCATTCAAGTACGGAATACACAGTTATATAGTGAAAGTATTTTAGAAGAAATTCAAGTGTTGGCTGCAAGACTGGCTGGATCCTGTGATATTCTCCCCCATTTTTATTTAGTTTAGTTTAGTTTAGTTTTTGAGACAGGGTCTCACTTTGTAGTTCAGGCTGGCCTTGCACTCATTATGTAGCTCATATTAACTTCAAACTCATGACAATCCTCCTGCCTCTGCCTCCTGAGTGTTGGGATTACAGGCATGAGTCACCACCCCAGCCTTTCTCTCATTTTTGACTTAAGGGAAAAATACTTCAGTATAAAGAAGTGCAGAAATCTTAAAACAGTAAAGGTTCAATAGTTCAGTAAAGGTTAATATAGATAATCCCTCTGTATCATTTCTTCTCCACTTTCCCTAGCTTCTGTGAGCAATAAGACATGTTATAAATCAACCAGCTCCTCTTTTGTGTTTACAGAAGATAATATTATACGTAATTATGTAGCTTTCTCAAAGTTTTAGGGATTTGTGACATAATAAAATTAGAAATTGAGCATCCTGACTCTTAACAAGCTTTCACCTAAAATTCTTTGTCTAAACCACTGAATTCAGAATACTTGAATGAATACTTTTTTGGTTTTTTTTCCAAGGACAGGATACTCACCATTTTTAGAGAGAGTGAGTATAGAGGCAACTCAGCAGACACCTGGGTATCTACAGCCCTGGAGATGACTCTCACAGGACCTGAGTCATGACAGGCCATGTCCCACCCTAAACTCCTGTGGCTTGTCAACCCCAAGCTTGTTTTCTCCTCAGAATTTTCTGACGATCCATGAAAGACAGTGAGCCAGTATTAGAGATCCGCAATACACTCCATCCTTCGGGTTGTTTGGTAGCAATGGAACAAAACTCACCTACAGAACCTGCAGAGAACTCAGCTGTGACTCTAGACTTTGCTGGAAACAAGCCGTCTTCCACCAGCAGGCCTCAGGCTGGCTCTGAAAATCACATTTGCATCTCTGTATCCCGCATGTTGAGTGAAATGCCCAGCTGAACCACGTTAAGGTTCAGGGCTAATGAAGTCCTGATTCTTTACAAAGGCCTGTTTGCAGAGTCCACAGGGCAGGAAAGGGAAGGTTGGCAAGAGAACACTCTGTACCTTTCTCTGTTCACTTAGTTTCTAAATTAAAATAGTCTGCTAGGGTGTGCAAGTGTGTGATTGCTATTCTCCTAACATTAAACACTTGATTTAAAGCATATTCCTTTTGAAGGAAGGTATAATTTGGGAATTATTTGAACTCTCAAAGTGGTTAGAAGCTGGTTTTAGCCAGATTTCTAGCTGTAAGCAAAAGTCAGCATCTGATAAGGAGCTGTTGTACTTTATTGAAAGGCAGTAAAGACCCTCCTGGGGGTTTTCTATTTGGGAGCATCCTCGTGCTTACTTGCAAACTGCATTGTACAATTCTGAATATTTTCAGATACATTTACCCAACATAACCCAGTTCTCCTCAAAGGAAACTTCCAAGTAAGTGGGCAAAGCTTGAACGACGTACTAGTTGTAACATGAGTTCTGTGCAGCAGGAAAGCTTCCCTCTATTACCTATTCATATGCAATATTGAATTATAAAATAAAGCACAGCACCAAAATAGATAGACTTTCCAACAGAGAGACATGCAGCCACATTATAAAGTCAATTTCCTATACGGGATCCTGCGCTGAATCGTTTAGCTATTTAGGAATGCATTTCACAGCTAACTCATCCTGGCAGGCCCACCGGGATGCAGTTCCTCCTAAAATAAATATGGAGTCATCAAACAGGCATCACTGTGACAATTAACTGCTAGGCTTGAAGGAACTTGTGCTTGGCTTTTCAAAGCAGCCAGAAGAAAAAGAGAGGCTTCATGGGTCACAAGCAGAATCTACGTATGGGAACAATCTTCTGCAAAAATCAATCCTTAAAAAATGCACTATAATAGTCCCCTTTTTCTTAGAATTATTAAGAAATAAAAGGTTTCATGTAACTGAATTTTCCATGCAACTTAAACTTCCTACTTATTCACTGAACAGAGAGAAAGATGGTGAGGCAAAGAGAGAATTGGATAGTAAGATGCCTACATATATTACAGGGCCCAGAGTCCAGTTTCTTTAAATAGAGACTCACATGTTGTGATTTAATTTTATAAGTTCCTTAGTTCACTTGAAATCATCCACTTGGAAACCTCTTGCACCATTTCCATAAAGAAGTGCAAACCTGGACCACAGCAATAGGAAATACAGAGAGAAAGGGACAGATCTGAGATATATTTTAGAGGGAAAATTAACAGAATCCAGTGACTGATTGAATGTGGCATTCAGACTAAGAGTGAAGAAAAATTACATTCCTATTTCTTGGCACAAAGAGCTGGGAAGACAGCAGAACTAGGCATGATGGCATTGTGCACAGAAGGAGGAACAGGTTGTAGAGGAGAATAATGAAGTATTTGATAAAATCCATAATCTAGAACTTAATAGAACTCATAAATAAAAGGAAAAGGCTGGAGCCAGGGAAATAGTATCCACAACACTCAGAGCTGAGCAACCCACCAGCTCTGGGTAGTCCCACACTCAGAGCATGGTGCCTTTTGCTTGCCCCTCCATTGTGAGATGTGAGCTTTCCTAGTTGCATAGTTTTGGATGGTTGGAAATAGTGCATGGGAGGAAAAAGACTTCCAGAACAGCAGCTGGGTCTGAACAGTAAGCTGGGACATTGGGAGATGAGCCCATGAGTGATGCTCCCCACAAAGCACCCTGTGTTTGGGGAGGATTATGTGGGCTCTTATTCATAAGGCCAGAGGTCTCTCATTTCTCTAAGTACTCAAAACAGAGCTGGGAGGTTGGTGTGGTTACAGCATTGTATGGATGAGCCAGCAATACTTAAGACAGCTTTTTCTGCTGACAGAGAAGCATATGCACTAAATTGCTATTCTGATCTATTTGTACTTCACTTTAAACACTGGCTCTTTTGCACTGAACCCCATGCCGAGGACAATGTGTGGAATTTAAGGATGGCACAGCTCTCAGCCCTGGTAAAATAAAACTGCCTTTGAATTATTAGTGCCATATGTGTAAAATGCTGAAGACCACTAGGTGATGAGTTCTGTCCTTTGAATTGTCTGAGGAAAAATTACTTCATATGCCCATTACCTTTAAAGGGGTGTTTCTTGTTTTAATTCATATTTTTATTAATATATATTTACAGTACATTATGCTTAAATTCTTCGTGTGGAGCTGATTCACCTACCTAGCACATTTCAATTCTTTTTTCATCTTCTTAGCCCTCCTCTCTCCATCTTTTGGTCCTCCTTTTGTGCAAAAGACTTCTCTCCTTATTTTCTATTATCTATGTTTTGATTTATATTTTGGGTTTCCCATGTAAGAGAAACTGTGATATTTAAGCTTGTGTGCCTGATTTACTTCACTTAACATTACGCTCTCAAAATGCATCCATTAAAATGTGGTATTTATACACAAGAGAGTAGTATGGCACCATAAACGATATATTTAAAATAGCATTTTGCACTGGATAGGAAGAAAAGACAGCTAAGTTCCTTTCATTGGCAACACTATGTGTTTAAAATCTAGGATCAAAATAAATTACAGATGGAAATGAGTATCAGATATCCTGAAGTGATATTTAAATCTCAACATTTTTATTTTTGTGCCAATATCATATGGACAGATCCTTCTCTGGTCACCTAAATGAATCACTCCTTAGGGACTGTAGTTGGGTGGCCTTGTATTGCCTTCCTTGCTCTAGGTTGTTTGTCCTTTCCTTTACATTCTATCTACATCAAAACGCAAATTACTGGAGTACTTTCTTGGAATGACTATCAATGTAACCATTTTCCCCAGAAGGGAACCCAGGGCCAGGTGCAAGGACCTTATATACTCAGAGAGCTTTGCTTTTACTGGTGAACCATCAAGTTCTCTTGGAGGGAGTGCTTACTGCATCAGCTAGTAGTTCCTCTCAGAGATGAAGACACAAAGACAAATCATCTTTGACTGAAAGGGATGAAAACAATGTGGCATAAAGCCCTTTTTATCATTAATTTATGAGTTTCTTAAAATGTATTTCCCAACTCCCCACTCAAAAAGGCAACAAACATTAACCAGAAAAAGTCATGACAGGACTCGTTAGCGTTTCACAGTCAAAAGACTAAATTCACTACAAATAGTAGGGGAATAGTACAAAAATGAGAATCAAGATGTGTCACCTACTGGTACAAACCCTCCATGTTGAATGTGATCATAATGTATATATAAAAATAAGAATACAGAAAAAAGAATAGTAGGGTCTGAAATAAAAGACATACTCTAAAACTTAAAGAGATTTCCTTCGCTGTGAGGAATGTGGTAGAAAAAACTCATGATTTGGACTAATGAGTATAGCTGTATCCCGTTTACATGTAACACCATATAATCTGGCAAAAAAAGTTTATCTTCCTATATGTTGCTGCACGAAGGCTTAATACTAGGGATCAAGGGGTTAGCAGCGGGTGGCTCAGGAATTGGTAACTGTGCCACCAAATCTGCGCTGGGGTTGGAGCTTACTGTCCTCAAGGCCCACGCTGGAAGAGTGCTCAGGGACTGAGTTTAGCAGTGGGTGGCTTGGGAAACGGCGACTGTGCCACCAAATCTGCACCGGGGTTGGAGCTTACTGGCCTCCAGGCCCACGCAGAAAGGGCACCCAGGGACTGAGGTTAGCAGTGGGCAGCTTGGGAATCGGCGACTGTGCCACCGAATCTGGGCCCGGGTTGGAGCTTACTGGCCTCCAGGCCCACGCTGGAAGAGCGCCCAGGGACTGAGGTTAGCATCAGGCAGCTCAGGAAATATCGACTGTGCCACCGAATATGCACCAGGGTTGGGGCTTGCTGGTCCCCAGGCCCACACAGGGAGAGCACCCAGGGACTGAATTAAGCAGTGGGCAGCTTGGGAGACGGCGACTGTGGCACCGAGTCTGCATCACCAAATCTGCGCCGGGGTTAGAGCTTGCTGGCCTCCAGGCCTACGCTGGAAGAGCACCCAGGGACTGACTTTAGCAGTGGGTGACTCAGGAAAAGGTGACTGTGCCACTGAATCTGCTCTGGGGTTGGAGCTTACTGGCCTCCAGGCCCATACCAGAGGAGCGCCCAGGGAATGAGGTTAGCAGTGGGCAGCTCGGAAAACGGTGACTGCAGCACTGAGTCTGTGTCGCCGAATCTGCGCCGGGGTTGGACCTTGCTGGCTTCCAGGCCTAGGGCGGAAGAGCACACAGGGACTGAGGTTAGCAGGTCAGAGTCTGACTTTCTCCAAAGTA